>JAUZST010008974.1:0-13257 GCA_034779995.1 Parotocinclus haroldoi
TTTTTAATGTGACATAATCATTAAATAATCTGCCACTAATTTCACAGAAGCCTAAATTGTTCAAATGTAATAATTAAATAATGAAACTACATATAGCACTACATGCTATCCAGTTATGTTAGCATGCATGCGCAGACTGAGAAATCTGTTTGGATGTCTTAATCTGATTTCTCGATCCTAATTTTACATGCCCGCTTAAATAATCCGATGTGGAAATACGATTCTGATCTGATTATTAAGTGCATGTAAATGCTCTAGTTTCCCCACGGGCAAAAATGTTATGCTGATTTAACCACAAAAGTGGTTATATAGTACTCTTACTATTATTACTATTTTGATAGTTGAAGCTATACCAGTTATATCCCCTAATTTATGTAACCAGTATATACAGCAATTGGGAAAAATACAAGTTCTGCTGCTTATAATAATTCTTTAGAAAATAGCAGTTTATCTAAATGTCTTTATTATGGATAGATCATTCATAATACAACTAAAAGACACTAAAACACTGGTGTTCATTAGTGCTGACATTGTTGGTCAGTAAAATGTTATTATTTAGAAAGATTTGATAAAGGAAATTATTCTTAAACCATTTCTGTTCAGAATCCTTTAGAGAGGGCATTGTGTGGGTTTAACTGTAAACAATTTACCGAATGCCTCACGGGTGAGTTCTTTCTAAATGATTTTCCCTGAACTAATGATGCCAGGTGGTTTTAAAGGCACTTTTAATAGGAGTTCATCTCCCATCTGGTTGGTATTTCTGACATTTGACTTGAGATTGCTGTGTTAATGCTGGTGGTAACACAGTAGTGGGTAGCAAGAGTTGTTGATCTCACAAATGCATCTTGAACATTTGAACTACTATCAGTACTGCAAGATGTTTGGTTTTTTCATTATTTGTTAAATATCCTTTAAAGGTATCAGAAGCTTTGCCTATCAGAAAGCCAAGCCCCATGATTAGCATTTCTGTCTGTGCATATTTTGACTGTCTGTTTAAATATGGCCATACCAGATCGTCCCAAATCTTGTTATTTTTCTGGCACTTACTTATGGCTAATAGCCATCAGTCAAATGTTGCCATCTCTCCCTCTCTTCAGGCTTTCCACTTATGGATTTGGCATTCTGTTGGTACAAGAAGCCTGCAGTCTTCCTGTCAGACATTTTGGCATGTGCAGTAATTGCATCCTGCAGAGTCAGCAGGCTGATCCATCCAAAATGTCTCTTTTGTAAGGGACATAATGCTTGTGATTTTAATTTGTATTGATTTGTTCTTCTGTTAACATGAATGTAGAAAGCCACTTGCTGTTTGCCATCTGAATTGAGACTTGTTTATACCAAGCTATCATCAAGTTATCAGCTGAACAGGGTCTTGTGAGTCTGTCAGATCAGAAATTGCATTTTAGAGTTGGCAAAGTCAAGTGAAGTCAGATTTATTTATATAACACTTTTTACAATTGAGGATTGAAATTTCTGTTTACAATCTTTTAAGTGCTGCCACATCGTTCCAGATCACACAGAGGGCCATTGGTCCTTCAGGAGCAAGAGAATAAAATCTAGTAGCTTGCACACATACCTTGCAAGTCCCAGGTAACTTTTGTTGCGTCCTTTTTTGATATGTTAGAACATTGCTAGTAGAATTTCCTGAGGACCTGGGTTTGAACCCTGTCAAAGTTTATATAGCGCTTTTTACAATGGAGCATTGTCTCAAAGCGTCTTATATCATCTTAAAAGGCCAATCCCAAATTGAGCAAGCCTAGGGCGACAGTGGAAAGGAAACACTCCCTGAATATAGAAGGAGGAAACCTTGAGAGGACCCTTTGATGGGCTTGCATTTTGAAGGTCAGCTGGTGTGGTTATGGAGCCCTCTGATGTCACTGGTTCCACTGGACATATGCTCAAGGACACTGAACGCTGCTCTCTTTGGTAAAAATGTGCCTTTATCTATATTATGCTTTTTAGGGTCTGCATTATTATGAAACTGCCTACTGTTTATACGGAGTTGTCATTGAATGAAGTATTAAAACTCACTAAAATTAGTTCAATCAAGTTTATCCTGTCTAGCTGCAGGTTGTAGATTGTGCAGATGTCCTGTGCATTCTGTGCATTTATTTACCCATCAGACAGACAATAGGACAGTGTTTGGTTAAAGGACATTTCCAAAGACTCAACATGGGAAGATTGGCCAAATACTGGACACTGATTATTACTGAAATGAGTAAAGTTTTGTAAGCCAATTATATCCCTTACATGACTGTACATCCAAGTATAACCCATAAAATTAGCTAGCTACATGAATAAAACATGATTATCAACAAACGCTCCCTTTTTTATTATGCTTGTTAATGTAGATGCTTACAGTGTTATTAATAATCAATACGAATTAATAAAATTAAACATATTCAAGAAAATAACTAAAAGTACATTATTACCTGAAACTAATGGGAATAACGTCAGCAGTTTTAGCACAAGGCACTTTTGTCTTGGTTGTTCAACGAGCAGCACAGTCTTCACAATAAGAATAATGTAGTTAATTAGTTGTTTAGTTAAATAAATGAAATAAATGTAGTTTATCAAAGTCTATTATGGTTGAATATCACAAATCAGTGCCCAATCTGTTTTTTTTATTATGAGCATATAATTCTGAAGAGTGAAAGAGGGAGTCAAAGACCTCTGAATCTGTATTAAATGCATTAATACAAAACCTATGTATTGGGTTTTCAGGTTTGTTTTATTTAAACATTATGACAGCACTTATAGGGTGCTTGAGCAGTGCTGTGCTCTCAAATGCTAGAACATCACCTTTGGTTGGATCAGCTGCTGCACAGACACAGTTGTTTATGTTTAAGGGAGGGAAAGCTGAATGAGGAATCATCTCCCTGTTGCTGTAACAGCAGGCTCTACTGCCTGATCAGTGGACCAGCAAGGGTGGTGCAAAATATGACCTCAGCCACAGATGAAGTGATTACCCTGATACTGAGTCTGATGTTACAACTGATCTGATAGCTTTAGAGGCGTATCAGAAGAGTGAGAGGAGTGAGAGAAGAGTGGATCGTCGTCTCCCATCAGCATTTTCTTATTAGTGTGGGACAGAGTGTGGGAAGTGGTTCTTTTACATACAAATTCTGTGATTTCTTGCCCTTGGTCAGGGCTGAGAGGTTTTTGCATTTGTGAAAAAGCCCTGCATCTACTTAAAGGGATCGGTGATACAGCAAGAGATGATTTCATCAGCTACTCTAAATGGCATGCAATTTAGAACTTCAGAATCGTTCTGAGTGCAGCCGGGGGTAGGGATGTAACGATACACCACATTTATATTTCCCTCATTCATCAGTTGCACTAATTCAGAGTCACTCACAACTGATAACTACAACCTTCAGCCTTGCTGAAAGGTCCAACAGTGACACCTTGCCAGAGGTGGGATTTGAATCTGGTCCATAGTCTACTAGCTTACTCATTCATGATTCAATTTGAATCAGATCACGATTCAAAAATAACAAATATGTCTTTTATATTCATTACTAAAATGTAAACAATGCAAAACAATGCACATTTTAAAGAAGGTTAAAAAGCTAACCTTAGTCCCCTGCAATGACAAGATTACTTATTAGAAAAAGTTGTAAATGCAATGTTCTATTGCATTTCTAAAGAAGAATAAGTATACTTATATACTAAGAATACTAAGAACTAAGAATAAGAATATACTAGAAATATAAGAATATACTAAGTATACTAAGAATCAGTATACTTCAGTGTCCTTTTCTTGTGTAAAACTGAAAACAAAGAAATCTTTAGTCTGCTGCTATTAAAAGAAATTAGAATGGGTTTTAAATGATGCTTCAGAAACAAATGCTATTGTAACAGTGCTGTCTTTACTATTGTTTTCTATTAGAGTCAACGTAAACCAACAGGCTCATTAAGCCTTCAGACATTCTTGATGTCAAATTCATCTATACCTTAACAAGTTTGGTATGTGCATGGGAGCATGGCGTGCATTGACACCCTCTGGCAATTGCATTAGCTCTCTTACGAGACCGACAACGTGACTTCGCATGTATAAATAAATATGTGATTAAAAGTTGTTAACTGAAGCCCATGATCTTGTACACGTCCTGCACAGTTGACAGTATTGTGTTTAAATGTTGTTTATTTCGTTTACTATATAATAAATTAATATGAAGCTATATTTCAGTGTATTAGAATGCACACAATAAAAGGATTAGCTTTTACTTGCTGTCATTGGTGGTAGACAGCGATCAGTCGTTTCTCATAGTTGACCTCAGACCTATCAGAGCACTAGCCATGTTAACCCCTGTCCACTATCACAAACACCTAAGTTGAGCCAAAAGGTCCCTATTCTACATGGTGAGTCATAATTCACAGGACACGTCGCATGCTGTATCATGGAGTTTTCGTAAAGGCTGCCAAAACCATTGTTGTGGTTTATTTGTCTCTAGCGATCTGCGTACAACCACTACGTGACTTGTTGTCCACTGTCCTGCTTTTTTGAAATTCGGCTAAGAGGGATGCAAGAGTTCTGTGTGAAATTGCTGGTGTTTCTGGGTGTGTGTTGTTGAAGTCTGTAGCTATGATACAGCACTTACATTCCCGGATATCAGAATCATCAATTCCATCTTCAGTTACCTATGAGGAACAACAAACGTTTTTTAACTTTTTGTGTAAATACCTTTTTAACCACAAGAGATATTGCAAACAGCAGTGATCGATTTCTGAGAAAATTCTAGTCTACTTTAATATTCTACATGACCACCTTCCCATTGGAAAAAACTTGTCCTTGATTGAGCATGGTGGCTTTCAAGATGGCGGCCATGCTCTGTACATAGCCTAAAAGATAGGACCACCTCAGCTATTACTTGCATTATTCACATATGTCATTTTCCCTTTTGTTTATAACATAAAATGGTGTCCTGTGGAATTGGAGCAATGGGAAAAGGACATCTTTTTTTCTTTGTCATGTGTCTACCTAAACATCAGACCGTCTGATAATTATTTGGCTCAACAGTGTAGATTTGAAAAACATTTTCAACTGCCTTTGTGAAAGTCATATTTCTTGACCTTCAGTGAATGGCAGAATGTATTTTAATATGCTAGCAAAGTCACGGTTTAATATGTTTAATATGGTACTGTCACGTTATATGCTGTTACCCACTGTGCAGCGGTAACAGTATCTAACAGCTGTTGGCACTCAATACAGTCCAGTTTACAATACAGCTTTCTTGTCAGTCTCTGAAGTTGAATGGATGACATGCCATTAGGAGTAGTGAACAGAAGTGAACCGGTCCTGCTCTTACTGCTTTGGTAAATGTCACACTGCATGAGTTTGTCTCGGAGGACTTCGCGGGTCATATGGAGCAGGGCTCATCCGGAAAGCTTTCTCACCTTTTTAATGGAAGTCAGTACAGTTTCCTCCAAGCAGGAGTGGAACACAGAGACTCTGTACTGCTATTTCCCTTCCAGAACCTGCACTGTAGGAGGGGAAAAGACACAATAGCCCCAGAAAAGAGCGAAATCAAAACACAAAACATGTCACAAATACAGGAATTAGCTCTCATAATAGCCAACATTCCTCTAATGAGCTCTCTGCTGAAAAGCCAGTGTTTGAAGAATAATGAAGCGAAAGCATTCGTAGGAAATGTTCAATAGATAGCTAAAGGTTTGTTTGACACTGGTTTCATTTAAAAAAACATCTGTCCTTATTTGCCGCTATAACAACCTTCGCCCCTTTGAAAAGGCTTAGCTCTAGGTTTTGAAACACGGTTGTGAGCTCATACAACTATTCCTTGACAGTAAGCCATGTTTCACTATTGGCATTCCAGTTTATATCAGAGGTATTTGCTTTATAACTTTGTTGTCTCGTGCAGAGCTCTGACCTTGAGACCATAGTTTGCTTTGATTTTGATTTTGTTTGAGGAGGGACGGGCAGAAGGTTAATGAACTGACTTGTTGGCAAGGTGGACACCTATGTAAGGGCCATAGAAATGTCACTCATGTGTTCAGTCCGAGCCATTCTGCAACCAAAGTTCGTCTATGATGATTCCATACTTGTATGGTTAATGATATAACGCTGTGAGTGTGCCTGAATTAACAGAAATCATTCAATTTCTATGTACTCTTGGTTCATATATTGTTTTTTTTTTGCATGTTTCCCATTATTTCAAACTATTTTGGCACACATGCAAGTGCAGATCATTTATGAAGTAGATGTTGCTGCTTCTTGGAACGTTATCAATGGTGTGTCCAAGGCACTGTGTAGTGTTCTAATTTTTCACTACATTACATGCTTTGTAATTCATAATTAAATGAAAAAGTTAGTCTATGCAATAATCAAACCTAAGCAAACAAAAACAGTACTGTGCAAATGTCTTAGGCCATGATTTCATTTGTCATTTTAGCAACGGTACAATGACTGTATATAACATTTTGTTGATGATTGGAGCCACATATTTCACTCCATAATATTTCCATTTAAATCTTTGCTAGCTGTAGCATATATTAGCCCTTTTCACACTGTTCCAAACAGGATTTCTTGGCTGCTACCCTTCCAAGAAGACCATTCCTGATCTTAGAAAGTAGAAAGGCATCAACTTGGCATCATGATAAAGCTGAGAAATAATTACAAATTGGCATTATCCAATTGCTCAAACAAAGGCATATCTAATCTAATGGTGGCTAACGACTTTTGCACAGTATTGTATATACACATTTCTGTAAACATTTCACAATCATAAACCAATTCTGAAATGTTGCTGAGTGCAATTCACAAAGCTGTGCAAACGCAAGTCGTTGACTGAGGGTTTTGTTTAGTTTTTATTTTTAACGTCACCTCAGCATCAATGGCTATAGATGACAGGATTCTGGATAACCCTAAATTACATTGATACTAGTCAGACACATTCATACTGGGCCAATTTAAAGCAACCGTTTAACCCAATGCAGGAAACTGGCACAAACCCACATGGGCACAGGGAGGACATACACAGCCACACAGGCAGAGTTCTGGGCTCGAACCATGGACCTCTATAGCTGTGAGACGGCCACACTAACAGCTTGTGCCACAGTTTTTAGTTAAGCTGTGACAGTGTCTATTCATTAGGTATGTAGCATGTTTCAAAATAGTCAGTCTGTTGTTTCCGATGCAACAGTTTCCATCTGTTTCATCACATCAATTAGTTTGTCTCAGTGTCTTCTCATAGTTAAAACAGCCAATCAGCAAGTCTAGTGTGGTGAGTCACCACATTTATTACTTTTTATTGGCTCGATTTTTGTTCAGCTCAAGTAACAGCCACATGATCCCAAAGATGATGAGGACCAGGACTGCTTAGTGGGAAATTCATCAGTGAGGAAACATTGCTGGAATGAACAGTGGATCATGTAAACCGCTTGCACACTAAGTTCTATTGTATTGCCCCCTTCAGGACCTAGCAATATTACCACAGCAATGTGAGGACATATGTTTATAATGTACAATAGAACTTTGGGTTTGCAGTGTGTTGGCAAAATGTTGTCATTCTCTCTTCGTAGAGGCATTTTAGCACTTAGTTTTGGCCAATTTGGCCGTATGGATCCTGGCTTATTCCCTATACAATTAAGCCTGCCAGATAACAGTTGGTTTCTGAGATGCAAGCTGACTTTCAGGTTGACTAGCCCTCCCACAGAGGCTCTAATTGAGAACAGGTGCCATTGTCCTGTCCTTCAGTAAGGGGAATTTAACCATGGCCATACTTCGTCCAGTAATTACCGGTTGTCATCACATCATCACATCAAGCCCATGTGGGTGCCAGGCTCCTTCCGTTTAGGTCTAGCAGAGATTGCGTTGGGTCTGTCAGAGGATATTACCATGCCCTATATTTCCTATCCTGACATCCTAAATGTTGCTGTAGCCCAAGGGCATAGGCAGGGCTGCATTAGCCACCTGCCAGTCTGCTTTAGTATTAGTTTTATCTCATTTCTGCAAGGCGTAAAGCTTAGTATCTGAGGCTAAATGATATTTTAGCACCAGCAGCTTATGGAAATGTTTTATAAAATGGCCCAGAAGTTTTGGTTTTTAGTTCTCGGTGATGGATTTTTTAGGGGCATATATCAGACTGATATATATAAGATTAGACTGTCCTGCATGGAGCTTGGATATGAATAAAAATCTAGAAAATCTAGAAATTTCATTACTCCATTTGAATAACCTCTTAACCCAGTTTCAGAGTTGCAGGGAGCTGGATCCTACCTGGCAGCACAGGTTTTAGGGCAGGAAGCAAACCTAGACAGGGCACCAGATAAACTGACTCACCTCATATGAGAGAGTCACGTCCCTATGTGTTATATTTGTCATATGGTGGTGCAGTATTCAACACTGTCAATATCCAGGGACCCAAGTTTTAGTCCCATGGCCTAAAACAGCACCTTGTGCCCTGAATGAATATATTAAGGAATATATCCATTAATTTGGTATTTTATAACATTCTAATGCTTAACATTACTGTAATTATATTGTGGGTTAATCCGCTGTTTTACAGTGCAAGCTAGGCCACCAAACTTGATTTGCCTAAACGGCCATATTTAAAATTAAGAAGCTTTTAAGATTAAGATGGCGTTTGATATCAACAATATAGGGAAACTGTTAAATATCATAAACCCCTAACGAAAGGAATTGTGAAACGATCGCTGTGCTTTAGCTCGAGATTACGTTATGGTTTTATTAAGCACAAAATGGATGATGCAGTGGACCACATGGCAAAGTGTGTACTGAAATGGGAGCTTAGGCCATGACTTCACCACCACATTACATACTGTTCCTGTGCTTTTCGAGAAAGGCTAATGAGTGAAGCGTGGGAAATAAAACGAGAGATGAGAATTTCTGATGTCTTTTTTTTAAACTTTGGAGTCAATCACACGAGCTTGCTGTGGTTTTTGAGTGCAATACTTCCAACGGGTGGCTGCATCAGAGAAACGGCATGAAAAGGAGTTTTATATCGATTAATTTCTTGTAGTCTTTTCACACAAGGTAAGCACATATATCTTCCTGGCAGAATGCTCATTTACAGTAACTGTGACCTCTTCATCATCTTCTTGCCTTGAAAGGTTTCACTGCAAGAGCCTATGAAGATGTACACTAAGGACTGAAAAACATTTCCACTCCAATCGGATCTGAAGCTCACAGAAACACTTAGAAAAACTTTCGGATCATGTGCCATATCATCTCATCATGTCTCATCTTTTAATATGGCCAACTCAAATAAGAGCAAGGAGATTTCTCTTGGGGAGTTTCCATAAGGTCCCAGAGCGTTACCATTTTAATATGAGTGTCCTCACTCGCTTGTTGAAAACAGTGGGAGATCAGTTTATCCTCGTACTCAGCTGGTACATGCACAAACTCATCAAATAGGGTTGTGTTTTCAGATTTGGTCCCTAGACATAGTTTACAGTAGGCACTATGATGTTGGCACACATGGTCACACATTAATGTATAGATGTTGACTGTCCCTTCTAGTCAGGTCACTGAGGCTAAAAAAACAGCTACACTTTAACATGCGTCGAAGGTGTAACTGTCTGCAGCAGTGTGCACTGGACCTTAGTGGAAGAGATTGTCAGGACATAGGGGATTGTTAGGCCACTTCCAACATCAAATGCGCTTGCATAAAATGGCACATTTGCACCAAAATCTATATATAGCTACAAAACAAACATCTGTTTGAAACAGATGCTCAAAATATTCTACATTAGAAGTCATCTACTCTTTCTGCTTATATATGTAAAAAAGACCAGCATTGGTAAATTATAATTATTATTGTTATTATTATGATTATTGTTATACATAATATGTTATTTATTCAAGTTACAGTTCTGTTGCCCAAAGACCTGCAGTTCTTTTTAGCTACAGTTGCTTTCCCTTGGTTTCTCTGTGGGTAAAAAACAAGGAATCAGAAAAACAATTTAGATATATCCTTCTAACAATTCAGTTCAAAATATCAGGCAGAACCACCACAAATAAGCCGTAAGGCTGGTTAGGTTTTCGATCTAGAGATCTGAATAAAGAAGATCTGTGAGTAGTTTGTGAAGCCTTTAGCGTTTTCTATATTTCCTTTTTATTATGACCTAAAACAACATACAGATATCCTGATCATAGATAAAGAGAACTATGGAAATGTTTTATCCGAAAAAGATTAATGAAATATTGGCTGTAGTTCCTCACAGGATTTCATTCATTTTGCCACTTTTTTGAGTTACAACAAATTACAGTCCGGTGTTTTGAATCGTTGAAAATCAGGTGTGAGTCAGCACACTGTTCTATTTAAAGAACATTGGATCTAACAAAGTCTGATCTTTGCAATTTAAATTGAGAAATTAAGATCAACGTTACTTGGTCAACCAAGGTCACTTCAAGAGCAAGGCAGGTGATAGTTTGAAAGGTTGCCCAGTAGCACAACCAGGGAAAGGTAGTGCAGGGTAAATCCTAATCAACTAATGGCCTTTCTCAAATTGGCTGATGGCTTTTCATGGTTGCAAGGAGAAAGCCACTGTTCTCCAAAAAGGACACTGCTGACCATCACATGGCAAGTGTACAATCCAGAAGACAAATTTTGAGGTGAGACCAAAAGAGAGATCTTTTTGCAGACTAAAGGTAATGTGCTGTGCAAGCAGTTCATGTGAGGTACCCTGCCAAACAAAGGTTCACATACTTATGCCAAATATGTTATCGTACTTATTCCAAATATGTAATATTGAATTAGTTTCCTCAGTCAAGTCATAAATAAGTAGATTATTTACTCTGATTCTCTTGATCTACTTTTAGAACTTATAATTTTAGAAAATCTGATGAGGATTATATTCATATTTATGCAGAATTTTTTTTACTTCCATCTTGAAAAATGCCAAAATAATGAGCAGAGTTAAAACAGATATGTTAAAAACAGAGACAGAGAAATCAAATCAAACCAGCGAGTCAAACTGAATGGTTGCCTTCATTAGATGTACCTAAGTGTGGACAGTACAGCGTATGATGCTGTTTGCGATGGGGTCTGGCACAGGGTTCAAGGTTCCAGAGCTTGCTGTTGACCCACTTGCAGTTAGGGTGCTGGACCATGAACCAGAAGGTCCAGGGTCTAAATCCCACCACTGTCACGCTGCCCCTTAATTGCTTGGATTGTAAGCCTGGGTCAACTGTAAGTCCGCCTGCTAAATGACATAAATGTTGGCGTGTTAATAACTGACTGACATTGACCGTATTTCTGTAGCCATGTAGTCAAAAGAAGGCATTTTACACCAATTCTTTTCCGAATGCAACTAATCACATAACAGTTACCAATTTGTTCCAAGTATGGGTCGCATGCTTCCACTTAGACCTCTTCTTGCTGTTGTCAATATGGAAGAGAGAAGAAGATCCCTTATTTTGTACAAACACTGAGCAAATGTCGATTTTCATTGAAGACAAAATGCCATCTTTCCCAAATGACTTCAATCGTACAGCAGAGTCGTGTACGACTGAGTGCACAGTTAACACAGAACAAGACCAAGGGGACTGAAATAGCTCGGCTGACTGACTCTGCTAGTGATGTGACAAGAGGGCTGAGAAAATGCAAGAGCTGGAAATAGAAATTGTGAGATTTTCACAAGACTTAGGAATGAGCTTCATTACTCCTTATTTTAAAGGCTGAAGAATCATTATTATTTATACCTAAAACCCATTCAGTATTGCATATTTATTTATTTGCTTTTACATGATTTGTAATCTGGGGACACTTTTGGTCTGCCGCACGCACAACAGACCCAGAGATTGGGTTTGCTAACCAAACCCTGGCGAAAAGGGAGAAAATCTATAGAAATAGGAACTAAGACTGGGAACTATAAGGAGCACAACAATTATCAGAGAGGTTAAAGGTGCCAGTTAAACAGAATGCAACTCTGTGATCGAAAGACCTCACCAACTCAGGATACAAAGCAGAGTGGTAAAGGTGGAAAAGGCACTGGCTTATAGCACTGAGCAACCCATATTCGTATCTTATCTTATATCTTACTGCCATGTGACAGAAATAAAATATGCTTGTGTGGAAGACCGAGGGCCTTTTTTTAAATAATAATCAAAGTATATAATTAATAATTATTATAGGAAATAAAAACCTGTCTTTAAACTATGGACGCTGCATCTGTAAACAGCCAATCAAAGCAGATCCACAAGCAGGGGCAGGAGTTTAAGAGTGGCTTTGTGTGTTTAACTTGTTAGCTCACATTCGGACTAGAGACTGTTATAACTCAGTTGATGTGTTTAGAGAATTTTTTGTGCTAGTTACTCTTGTGTTTGCGTGTGTGACTTTCCAATGCTTATTTGTAACGATATGGAAATGGTATTGTAAGAAATGGAAATAGCAAGTGTAAGTGCTGGCCTATTGCCATTAGTACTTTTGTTTCTTATCTAAACTAGAGATGCATCGATTCGGCAGTGACCAAAATCAGCTAGTTTTCAGAGAAATGGGACGTGACCGGTATATGATCGTCTCATATAGACAGCCACACTTGCACATCGCATGACAGCACCAAAACACAACCACACATGAAAAACACACTGCTCTCACTAACATTAAATCACAATTCAGTTCCAAATGAAAACTGTAAAACTGTTTGTTTATGAGACAGACCATTGCTGACATAGATTATAGCTGTGCTCCAATGCTACTACTAAGTGTGCTTAAGAGTGCAGTTCTCTTCCTATATAGTGCAGTATAAGGGAGGGAGCAGGGATGTAGTGTTATTTAGGTTACAGCCATGTATTCAGCATTCTGGTTCATCACTGTTAGTAAGTGTTGTTTACATGATTGAAGAAAGCCCCAGAGAGCTAAAGCTAACTCTGCTGAGAGTGCAGATGTATCTGCTGCTGTATTTCTTGTTAATGGTAGAAGTTTCAATTGAAAGAAATAAAAAAAAATAAATTATCTGTATGCTGTTGTTTATAATTCTTGGACAGAATTGAACAATTGGACAAAACTTGTCTCAGTCATTTAAATCACTCAAAAATCACTCTTCTTTCCAGCAGTATCTCTGGCCAACTACCATATTTGTCAATGACCCGTTTCACAGATTGTAATGTTTGAGTGGAGTTTGAATGGATGGTGTTAAGAACAACTCATTTGAATGAAAGTATGAGACAAATTAATTGAAAAGGGATGTTTACTAATAGAGTAATTTGGCAATATTTGGGCGCCACTGGTTTTATATATATATATAGTTTTTTTTTTTTGATGTTTTAAATGTGAA
>JAUZST010008975.1:0-13256 GCA_034779995.1 Parotocinclus haroldoi
GATTTACACGTATAGCGAACGTACAAACAAGAACTACTGTTGCTTAGCAACTTTGTTCATCGAAAAATAAATTTGCAGCCAAGTTTTTCTAAACGATTTCCAACACAATGTATAGATACTCAGCATGCGAAGTAATAATACTGTAAAAAAAACAAGTTCTTACTCGATTCCAGTCAACGTTTGAAGAACTTATTACAAAAAGCGGAGATGCAGATGGATCCAATAACCATGCTGCTGGCTACTGGGTGCTTCGTTGTGGGGAAGAAAGTGGTGGGCGTGGTCACCTCCTGCTGGTTTTGCTCTTGTCAACACAACTTTTCGGATTTCCTGACCTTTTGATCAAACTTGATGAAACAGTATAAAGTACTGTAGTCAAAAGTTTGTGGACACCCAGCAATTACCTCCAAATGCACAGGTATTAGTATGGAGTTTGTCAGCTTTGCTGCTGCAACAACCTTTATCGTTCGGCAAACGCTTTAACCTAAATTTGGAATGGGACTTTGTGGTCGGGCATTGATATGGACAATATGCCTTGGGTCACACTGAAGTTCCAGTTCGGCTCAAATGTCTGGCAGAGTTCAGGCCAGGGCTCTCAAGGCAACAAGCCAATTGGCAAACTATTTCTCTATAGACTTTGTTTTTGATGGATGACAAAAAGTTGGTGTACTGATTCGCTGGAGGTGGAAACCTAGAAAATCATTTCGGAAGTCAGTGAAGCGCTTAGTTCAGCCCATTGCGTATGACTGTATGCTTCATAATGTGAACCTGCTAACAGTGAGCGTCTCTAAAATAACAGAGATCAAAATGTGTCAAAAAAGACAATCAAAAAGAGGTGGCTTCTGCCACATAGTGTTGTATCCAAGTGGCTACACTGATTTAATGACTAATTAATGGTTACTTGTTTGTTATATAGAATTTCTAGTAAACGATGAACCTCTGAACTATCTTTTGCAGTCAACCTATGGAAAATCTACCAAGCTGTTGAGATACTCGGAGGCTACGACTCGGTAAGCGTGCTTGCAAGCGCTCACAGCTTTATTACCCAGAAGTTACGTTTGGCTGCACCATTCACCGCTTTAAATGTTTTTAAATAGTACCCGAATCTAAACGCTAAGTGAGAGCCGCCCACTCTTTCAGAGGCTGAGAAGGATACTTGCGGAAATCGCTAAGCCGAGAAGCTCGCTCTATCTGTGAATGGAAACTGAGGTGGCTCGAGTTGGTCCTGAGTACAGTCAAAGGTACTGGCTGTTATAACCACAATGAGAGCGCTGGGGTCCATCTGCAGGCCCTCTGCTTTGTTCTGTGAAAGCTTTCCATTCTGTGTAAAGCGGTATGTGGTTAGCACAGGTCTCACCCTAGCCACCTCTAGTTTCTGGCCAGTAATACTAAGCACCTACTGTTACCTACTGTGGAACAATGGCACCTGGTTTAAGTACAAATAGGTTCTCAAATGCAGCGCTTTCTACGAATGTAGCCCATTTCCCCAGTATGTGCCATTACATAGGACCAACAGTTTTTAGAAGCCCAGTAGCTGCTATAAGTTATACGTCCAGTCTACTGGAAAGTATGGCTGCAGGACTTCTATAGTGTGTGTGTGACACAGAGAACATTGTTTCCACTGTCCATCGTCCACGTTCGGTTGCTTTTCACCACCTGAATCCCCCGTTACACATCAGTCACCCCGAAGGACCCCAGACCCAACGTTCAACTGGTGGCGTGCTACGTAATATTGAAAGTACAAAACAGACATGCATTATCAAAAGGAGGAAAGGAGCGGTTATGTGAAAAAATATATTGAACCTTTACTGACTAATTACAGTAACTGTGAGATGAAGCATCGTGTATAACGTTCATCTGATTAACTCCAATAACCACGCACCTCAGGTCCTATAAAGTCTGCACCAAGTAGTGAGGGCCAATAATGAGACCCCCAGTACAGCCTGACCTTTTGCTCTCACAGGTTCCAGTTTGATCACCAAGACTCTCTGTGAACCAGAGACGAGTCAAGTAGAGTTTCTCTCAAAGCTATGCCTTTCCTTCATGCACACGTGTCGCTGTGTCTCCAGGTGACGGCTCGGCGACTCTGGAAAAACGTGTACGATGAGCTGGGCGGAAGTCCGGGGAGCACCAGTGCCGCCACCTGCACTCGTAGACACTATGAGAGGTGAGTCTCGCACTCTAAACACGGACTGGTCCTGCGATGCAAACAAAACTTTCAAGCTGAGCACACAAGATGAATCAAGATCAAGTCAAATGTATTTCCATAGCGCTTTTTACTTCAGAGCATCGCCTCAAAGCAACTTTACAAAAATAAAAAACTAGATCCAAAGCCCTAGGAAAGGAAGCCCAGGGCAACAGTGACAAAGAAAAACTCCCTAACTGTTATAAACCATGGGTGCACCAAGATTGAAAGAGGGACCCAACCTCTTTGGGCAGCCTTGATTTTATGTGTAAAAATGAAACGAAATCACCGAGTTCATACGTTTAGAATAATAGTCGAAATAAATCGAAGCCAAATACAAAAAATATAATCCAGAACATATTTAAATAAAAATATAACACATACATCCAATTGTGAGAATGGAATAGAACAAATAGTTTATGATGAATTGAAGAGATTATACACGCAAGCATTAGGGCACATTTCACTTTTTTTTCTCTCAAAAAGCGAATGACTGGAACTTTCAGCTCAGCAGCCTGAGCGGCTAAAAGCCAGATGGACCAAATCGGAGTCAAGCCAAAAGTAGAAAGAAAGAAATGGCGGAAATAATTAAGGTTCACACCTGTGACTGGACTTTGACCTTATGCAGGGTGAGACAAAAGACACAGGACACGTGACGTAAATGTGATGGCTCAGTGTTAACTGGCAACTGGAAAGCTGGAACTGTCAACTGGAAACAGCAGTGTCCAGGTACCTGGGTTCATATCGCAGCCTGCTTCACCAGGCGCCAGTCCGAATCCTGGACAACTAGGGGGAAGGACAGAAACTTGTAGAACTAAACAAACTCTGAGAACAGCCAGTAATGTGTTCTATCTGGTGCAAGGACTGCTCCATCACCCACACTCGTGCTACTTCCCCATTCACTCGGGGTAATAATTGCCCCTTTACACCACCACGCAACTAAAGTTTGACAGAAGTTGACAGCACGGTCACGTACAAGTATTTTGATTTCAGGTGGTAGATAAGTTGTCAGTAAGAAGCTCTGGTCACCAGCTAACAAAATGCCCAGTGTCAGCATTTCAGGTCCATTAAAAGACAAAGTGCCTCGTTATTTTTTTAAAACTGTGATAAATTTGTAACTCAGTAAGCAACGGTGGACCCTTGCTTTTTAAGTGTATTTGTAGAGTTTAAGAAGAGTGCCTAGAAAACCGAAACACAGCATGCGCGTAACGCCACGTGCGCTGATCTCTTCTGCCATCTACTGTATCTGGAGCTGTAACTGCACCCATTCTGGTTGGCGTTTTAGCGATTTGCCGTTTACTGTGTGCAACCAAAATACGCAACACCGGTATCCCAGTGGTACCACGTTGACCAAAAAAATTCCTGAAAGTCATTTTTGATCTTTCGAGTCATTTTAATTTATATGAGCAGTAAAGGTTAGCACGGGGGTTCGGTGGGGTAGCACCGCTGCCTCGCAGCAAGAAGGTCCCACGTTCAATCCCAGGGTGGAGCGGCCTGGGTCCTTTCTGTGTGGAGTCTGCATGTCCTCCCCGTGACTGCGTGGGTTTACTCCGGCTACTCCGGTTTCCTCCCACAGTCCAAAGACATGCGAGTTAGGTTAATGGGTGTCTAAAGTGGTTCATGGTGTGTAACTGTGTGCATGACTGCGTGTGTGTGTGTGTGTGTGCGCGTGTGGCCTACGATGGATTGGCGCCCCGTCTAGGGTTGTTCCTGCCCTTGCTCCCCTTGGGGGGAGGGGGGCACCAGCTGGCCCGGGACCCGGTGTGGATTAAGCGGAAGATAATGAATGAATGAATGAATGAATGAGCAGCATATTTTTTACCAGCCGAAGGTGAATACTTCTACACTAACTAACACCTCTTGGATAACGTTTATCTCATTTCCTTCACCAGGTTGGTTTTGCCTTTCGAAAGGCATTGCAGAGGCGAGGAGGATAAACCCCTTCCCCCCTCAAAACCCCGCAAACAGTACAAGAGGAGCGAGGAGAACAAGAGCAAAACCGAGAGCAAGAAAAGACGGAGGACCACTGAGAGAGATGAAAAGGAGGTAAATCAACATTGTTAAACCAGAAATAAAAAATCGACCTTTTGTATGCTTAATATGCTGCAAGCTCAGAGAACGATCATCCCGTTTTACCGCTGCTTATCCTGGGCAGGGTCACAACAAGGCTAACCTTGGGGAGCCTTCAGGCACACCCTGGACTGGGAGCAAACCAGTTTCCAGTAGTTGTCTGTAACCAATAGAGCTGCTTTGCTTGCCAAGGGTGGTCTGTACAACTCTACGTGGGTTTTGTCCCACATTCCAGAGTGTTGTGTTTGTGTTAATGTGTTGGTGCATGCACGCGTGTCCTAGATTGACTGCCTGTTCAGTGTTGGTTCCCACATTGAACCGGACTAAGAGGGTGTGGAAATGAAAGAATGGACAACAGGGGAAATGAAATAGTAACCTTACTAAAATAGAAATAATATTTAAGCCAGTCTGAATAGCCTTTGACATTTTCTCTAACATGGCTGTTATTTCTCAGGAGCACCCGAGGCCCAGTCACCACTGTGAACGTGGAGTGTGTTCTCACTCCGAACCTTGGCAACTATCTCCAGATCATCCGGATGGTGACCAGATCTTGTCCCAAGACCCATGTCACAGAGAGAAGCCTCTGTTTCAGCCGCTAATTCCTGCACTTGTTATTTCCCCGCTGGAGAAGAAAAAGCGTCTGGCACAAGCCAGTCTTAGTGTAGCATCCGCAGCAGGTCAGGAGGAGGCCACTGAACTGGATAGACCCTCCGTGATTCATCTCTCGCACTCATCCGCACCGTCCGGCTGTGTTAGCCGTGCCTCTGACGGCTCGCCTCTTCCTCTGTCCTCTGCCTCCTCACGTAGCCCCTCCCCTTTCTCTGTTTCTTCCGAGGACTGTGTGGCTGTGCCAGCCCAGAAGACTCCAGGTCCAGAGGTAGAGAAGCAAAAGCCAGCAAGTTTTACCACTGCAGCCCTCTCGGAGACTCACAGTGGGGTGCGGGTGTACCAGCCGTTACCTCTCGGATGGTACCCAAGCCCTAAAGAGCAGACCTCGTTGCCCTGCACACATTACCAAAACTTACTGCATGCCAATTCAGTACATCCAGACAAACCCCATAGACACTCAGGTCTCCGGATCCCCATGCCTGCCTCTCTCGGATCGGCTTACTGGGTGTCATCTGCCTCAAGTTTCACTAAGGTCGTTCCCCGTGCCCATGAATGGAGGCCTATATCACTACAGCCGCCCTATAAACCACTTCCTCTTCCCAAGAGGCCCAGCAGTACTGAGGCCTACACGAAAAAGATCCCATCTCCTCTCTACCCAGACCGCAAAGACAAAGCCAAGATGGCGGTTCCCAAACCGATGCCTACCCAACAGTACCTGATCCATCAAGCCGGACTGCCTGTGCCTTACCATCTGCCAAGTTTTGAGCGACACAGAGCAGAGACCATGGAACAAATGAAAACATTACCCATCCACCCCATACTTCTCCCTGCTCAGCTAAATATGCCTCCATCCCAAACCCATCCCACGCATCCCCTACAGGCCAGTGCGAACTTCTCCGGGCCATATGACGCAGCAATGCGCCCATACCCTTACTCAGTACCAGTGTGGCATCCACCTATCGGGTACAGCATGGCAACTTTACAGCCATATTAACCCGGTCTTATCTTTTGGCTCAGTACTGTTGCTAAGGGTTGTACTGTTGTATCAGTTCCCATTCAAAATAATGTAGCTTCTGTCGTGAAGGGGATCATCTTTAGTAATCATCAAGCCTCGGGATATGAATCTCTTCTTGCACTGTCATGACTTGAATCTGTGGTTTGTATCATTTAGTCCTTTTTTTTTTGTTTACCGATATGGATGAAGCCATTAACGAATCATTCCTGCCGTGTCTACGCAAGGAAATTTGGAACGTTTTGATTGCAGACAAGCTGAAGCAAGCATCCAAAGACGAGCACAAAGTAGCATATTATGGTACTCCTTAAAGGAAATCAATGTTGTTTTAAAAATAAACAACTTTTATCTTTATGTTCGCTCCTTCCATCCAAAACAGCAAGACTGAACATCGTTAACGAGCTGGTGTGTTGTTATTTCACAACATTTGCTTTGAAATGAGGAGACGTTTTCTGCGTGTGGTTTCACACATTTGAGCAGCACATGCCTACTGACACTGTCCTTTTCTGTAAAGCCATGCTCTACATGATCACTTAAGGATTTACATCATACATGGTTAATATGAGCCCAGTTTATCCCGTCGGGGTGCCACCCAGTGGTCAAAAGATGCATTGGAAACCTTTAAATGAAGGGTTCGTCTGCGAAATTAAATGCTGGGAATGCTGAATATATGACACGGTATCAAATAGAAGTTGTTTTGGCAATAATCCGACCTTGTTTCGATAATTTTGTGATACAAAGTTTGCCATTTCATTATTTCCCTCTCAAAATGGTAGATTGTTATTATGTTATTATGTTATTTTATACAGAGATGTATAGTCTGAGCCCGTCTTGATTTTAGGCCAAATGGCAAATGATATATTTTAATGGCATTTTAATGACTCCCATAGCGAATAGAAAATGGGGTTATATTTATGCGTTGTTTTTGTGCACTCAGGAAGAAATCTGGATTCAGTCTAACTACAACCAACTAACTATAATAATGTAAAAGTTTAAAAAAATGTCTTTAAGTAACAAGAGTACTTGTAATCTTCACCTCCCACTACTGACTGAATGTCTCTGTTTGTACAAAGACCAATGGCAGCAATGCAGTATTGTGCTTTGTGTGTATATTTGTACTGTGTGTATAGTATTCTATTTTCGATTAAATAAAATTGGTTTATATATAATACGGCTATTTTTTGTGCTACCCACCGAGCCACCGTGCCCGCTCCATTTTGCTGTTTAGCATTGTTGTATGTGTGAAATGTCAAACTGAGTTTTGAAATTCAGGGAGGCTTTAACATAGAGTAAAGTATGTCATCATGCGGCACAACAAAACAAAGCAAACCGTCACAAGCGATGGCAATGGGTCTTATTAGCCATGATCTGCATCAAAATTCCTTAAAACCTCGGACGTGATATAATCACTGCACTGCACGGCATCATGCGTCATATTGCTTATAGCAACTGGCACCAAAAAGCGCACTGTAGAAGTGCATAGTAATAAATAGTTTTTCCGCAGTGCAGTCGTGCTGAAACCAGGATCCACCTTTTCCATTCTGCTAATCCGAGTAAATCAAATCTGATCTCAAAACTTGAGATTTCCTCCAAATGAAGTCCTTGTTGTAACGGTTTTATGGGTTAAACCTGGCTCGTTCATTCCAGAAACTGTTTCTTACATACTAAGTGCTAACAAAACTGTTTGTAGTTCGCTAAAGAGTGCCACCACTTTATTACAATCCAAGGCAATTTGGGATATTGTTTCCTTCAGAATAAAGTCAATGAAGACCAGCATAACCTTTGGACAATAGTATACTGGTTAACCAGCATTACCAGTAATACCACTCAAATTCATGAAATGTTTCAAAATGAATATGAACTATGAAAGAATGTGACTAAAAAAAGAAGCATTTGATTTTTTTCATTAAATAAGATAATCAGAAAAGCCAAAGTTGTTTAATTATGCAGATGAATTTACATTAACAGCATTTAGCAGACAGCCTTATCCAGTGCGACTTACAATTCATACAGTCTTACAATCCAAGCAATTGTGGGTTAAGGGCGTTGCTCAGGGACCCAACTGTTACAGAGGTGGGTTTTGAACCCTGGACCTTCAGGTCTAGAGTCCAGTACCTTAACCTAGATGCAAACTGGGTTACGGAGATTGGATAGTAAGCGATATACTCATGGGGGTGAACAGAAGCATGTTAAACTGGACCAGAGTGCCACTGCATTGGCTGTTCAGTAGGGTGTATGATCACCCAAGAGGGCCAAAACACACTGACAGTCATGGGGGCATGGACAGGATCAGATTATCCATCAGTTCTTGTGGGATCCTCTTCATATTTATTTTTGGAAAAATCCACTCATTTTTTGTGAGCAAAATAAATGCTGCTGCAAACCAGAACCAAAACCGTTGCTCTATCACTAATTAGGGTACACACTTTAGTATGCCAGTGTGCCGTTTGGGACAGCGTTGGCGTAAATAACTGTATTCGTGTTAGGTAGAAATATCCAAACATACACGTTTATTAACTTTATTATAGTTCACTGAGGACGCAGGGGGCTTAAGTCAGACTGTACCATTTATTAAGTGAATTCAGCCTGTATTCCAAAAACAGACCTCTGTAGACTGAACGCTAACTCAACATAACCAAAATTCCTCTGCTAGTGCACTAAGTAGTGCACACTCTTTAGTAGTTTGCTGTGCGGTTTATGTTAAGGCGCATAGGCTTAGTTTAAGGGCGATTAGTGTAAACTGTTCAGTTTGATTATAGATAATATTTTACGGAAATCGTTGCATAAACGATTTCACTCGATTTAAGTAGAGATATAAAATACACAGTTAAATCAACGAAGTATTTCGACTTTTATGAATTTTACTGCACCATCACGCTATGATTTTTAACAGATTGTACATCAACTATTGCGATTCTAAGCGGATAATTATGTTTTTTTTTTTAATGGTTTTGTTTTTATCGTCCCTATCCCACGGTTATAGTTAACGACAGCGGGGTTTAGGGGACATTATTTTGCCAATTTTCACACGCAAACTTTCACACTTTGAGTACTGCGCAGACGTGCGCATACACTATGTGCTCGAACAAATAGGACGTCTGAAATGACCTCATTCTGGCGCGAAACTTCATGCAGGAACTCGCTGTGCGTGTAAACAAGTCGTAGTTCGTTGAGAAGTCAGCCGTGGTCTGTAGATCTGCGTTATGTGAGTTTTAAATCACAAACGGGAGTTTAGTAACGAGATATTGACTGAACTGTGCGGCTTAGGATTTCATCCGACAAGTTCGAATTCTTTCAATGATGATCTAACAATGTGGTACAGCATCTGCTGAAGAACCTGGTGTAGGATCTACTGAAGGTTGCTCTGAACGATCTGGTGTTGGATCTACTAAAGGTTGTTTTGGAAGGATCTTGAGTAGGATATATTCAAGGTTGTTGTGTGGGATCTACTAAAAGATGTTCCGAGGGATCTGGTGTGGGATCGACTAAAAGTTGTTGTGAGCGATCTGGTGTAGGATCTTGTTGGATCTGGTGTAAGATCTGCTAAAGGATCTGCATTTAGATTGGCTGTTTGATCGTATAGGACTTACTGTTGGATGTTCTGCTGAAGGATCCAGGTCCTGTCAAAGTTGCATACATCTCCAGTCGGTTTCAGCAGCATGGCAGATGTGTTGTCAGTGGCCAATGAGCTGAGTGGAGGCGAGGAGAGCCAGGACGAGGATGTTCTGACTCCTGCAGAGCTGATCTCCAGACTGGAGGAGGTGAGCAACTTGAACACGAGAGCCACAGACTGAGAATCTGAATCTGAAATTCCGTCACTGCCATTGACTCTTAAGACTCAGCTTATATGTCAGCAGACGGATTTCCAGTTGTTCTTCTGTTCTCAGAGTCCTTCAGTAGTAGACGTGTAGACGTAGTAAATTGTCTCGATGGTGCTGAACGTGTGTGATGCTTTGTTTATAGCGAGAAGCGGATCTGTTTGGTTCCTTTCTAGGCCTGGCTCAATGAGAAGTTCTCTCCTGAACTGCTGGAGAACAAATCCGAGCTGGTGGAGTGCGTGATGGAGCAGCTCACACACATGGTAAGACCGGGTTTAGGAATAACGGGATCCTGGAGACAACTGGAGGTTTGAAAAGTTTGGGGTACCTAACAGAATGCGGTACTTTGTTTAGGAAGAGAATCTACAGCGTGTAAGGAAAGGGGACCTGAAGGCCAGCGTCCACCGCATGGAGATCGACCGCATCCGCTACGTCCTGAGCAGCTACCTGCGCTCTCGCCTGCAGAAGGTAGCTTTTTGTAAAAGATTTTTCGGGCTACCTGGTAACTGGCTGACTTTAGGTGGCGTTTATTAATGTTAGTAAACGTGTTAACGTGCTATTTTTAATGTCGATTCATTGGAAAATTTGCACTTGCAGACATAGTGCCATTAATATGCATCACTGACCTGATGACCTTTTTTTGATCCCTTTGGCTTGCCACAGAGCCGCATATAAAAAAAAAAAAATTTGAAAATCTGATTTCCTTGTTTTGTGGGCGTGAACAGACATGAATGCACAATTATGCATTATTAATTAAAATCATAAGTCACTGTGAGGTTTATCACCATCATTATCCAGCGTCCAGCTTTATTCCACCAGATATTTTTTAATCGCCATTTAATCTATCTTGAAATATGAGCTGTTCTGCCTGACAACGGCGCTCTGATTGGCCAGCCTGATTTTAACGCCTCTGATAAAACATTTTGCGAAGCCTCAGTGCCTCAGTTTCACGACGCGTCAGTGTTGCCAGGTGCATAATAATGATCGGATTTGTACGATAATTTTGCCCTCTGTACGATCGACAATCCCAAAAAAAAGGCCAAATAGACGATAATTTGACCATCGCAACTGTCTGTCTGAGTTTTTTTTTTTTTTTGTGAACCCTGAAGGCATCCGTTTCTGGAAACGCATGCACGATTGGCTGGATAGTCCGAATAGTCCGCTGCCCCCGCCCCATGAGTGAGGAAAAGCAAAAAAGCGGAGTGACTATTCAACACTAGAGTGACTATAGCGCATCAATGGACTTGTTGTTTTGGTTATGACGGGGGTACGATAATTTCATGCCTCTGGTACGATAATCCTGCATTTGTCACCTGGCAACACTGCGACGTGTGGTCTTTTTCGTCCACAATCTTACTCGGCGTGTAAAGGCCTCAAGTCAGTTGGGGTCACGGTGCCCCTTGCCGTTTTAAGAATCTCCTTTTTTGGTTCCTCCTCGCAGATCGAGAAGTTTTTCCCTCACGTTTTGGAGAAGGAGAAGTCTCGGGCTGACGGCGACCCCTCGTTCCTCTCTCCAGAGGAGTTTGCCTTTGCCAAAGAGTGAGCTGCTTCCCCTCAATACAATAAAAACAATACAGTTTCTTAACAGCGATGCTGCTCACAAAAATTAGTATAATAATAATGAAACGTCCCCTCATTTTTGTGAGCAGTGTAGTTTGTTTAGGCTTTATCTTTGTGCTCACTGTTCGTATTCACGGTCAGGTATCTGGCTAACACAGAGGTCTACCTAAAAGCCGTGGCTCTGAAACACATGCCTCCTAATCTGCAGAGCATCGACATGCTGAAAGCAGGTAAGACGATGCATGTGCAGTGATTTCTTACATATAAGCTTTTATTTCTTTTCTGTTGACGCTTTGAGGGCCAGTACTACAAGAGGCCATTGTTGGATGTTTTACACCATTTATATTGATATCGTTTAGCAGACGCCCTTATCCAGAGCGACTTACAATTAATACAGTCTTACAAACCAAGCAATTGTGGGTTTAGGCCCTTGCTAAGGGACCCAACTGTGGCAGAGGTGGGATTTGAACCCTGGACCTTCTGGTCCATAATGCAGTACCAGAGCTGCTTAGATTTACCTTCGTTTTTCATTCCAGGAATTTTCCATTCAAGGAAATGTTATATGTGGCTTTACTGTCGGTGGCTGAGCTTAAGGTTATTATTAGGTATTTATTAAGGTAATTATTTCATCATGGTTATTAATGTTCACATGTGTAATGGAAACATGTTTGTGTGTTTGTTTTTGTAGTTCCAGAGCCTTGTCTGGACTCCTTTGTCTTCCTGCGGGTGAAGGAGAAGCAGGAGAACATCCTGGTGGAACCTGAGACTGATGATCAGAGGTAAAGTTCAGCCGATCCTCCTTCCACCCTCATGCCGCGGTCGTACCATCCATGGGGAAACGCAGAACCTCAATTTGGACATCCAACCTTTCAACTGAATTTTTCTTGGCCCCCCCCCCAAATTCGAAAAAATAAAATAAAATAAATTCCAGCTTGGAACGTGGGTACCCTATATAAACTGAACCTAATCCAGTCCAGACGGTGGTGAAAATGCACCGGTACCAATCGCCATAACACCCAAAAGACTAAGAAGAAGAAGAACTAGGAAGCAATTTACTTTAAAGGGACTTTAGTTTGACTTTATTTCCACTTATTTCATGCCTTTATTGATCATTCTGGTTGTTTTGTATCACTTTGCCTTATTCTTGGTTTTAATAATTGATTCCATATGAATATAGGAGTAAAGGGTTAGGAAAGGATGAGTCCTGTTTTAGCACTGCCAAAAGTCATGCGTTGGGTTAATTGGTGTCTATAAAGAGTACGGCCATTAAGTGACTTTACAGCGAATGTAGTCTTTGTGGGTTAAGGGCCTTGCTGAGGGACTCAACTGTGGCAGAGGTGGGATTTGAACCCTGGACCTTCTGATCCATAGTCCAGTACCTTAACCGCTAGGCCATCACTGTGCCTTTTCTTTAGGCTGCTGTTTGTGTTTAAGACTCTGTCTTTCTTTCAGGGAGTACGTCGTGGACCTGGACGAGGGCTCTCAGCATTTGATGCGTTATCGCACTGTAGCGCCCCTAGTGGCCAGTGGTGCTGTTCAGCTCATCTAGTTGCATGGAAAGACCGGAACATAATTGACACTGTGCACTGGAGCACGATTGTCAGATCAAACAGAGTAGACATGGCTGTATTAATGTAACGCCAGTGTGACCTGGTTCAGCAGGGTCTGAGCTTATCTGTCTTTGTGCGTTTGAGTGACTTTTCATTAAATTCCTCATTAAATTGCTTTGCGAATTGTGAGCAATACGTGCGCTACTGTCTTAGCTGTTTTAAATCACCTAAATGATTTCTGATACTCTTTGTTTTACATAGCTATTGGCATCAGTGGCCACACACAAGGTTACTTTATATTTATACTCAAGTCAGTGCCTGCCTTTGGACTGCGGGGAGAAACCAGAGTACCAGGAGTAAACCCACACAGACACGGGCAGGTCATGCAGACTCCACACAGAAAGGACCCAGGCCGCTCCACCCTGGGATTGAACCCGGGACCTTCTTGCTGTGAG
>JAUZST010008976.1:0-13255 GCA_034779995.1 Parotocinclus haroldoi
GAGGCTGTTATAGTCTAAATCTAACTAAAAGCCTGAGTAAATAAGAATGTCTTTAGCCTAGACTTAAAGATTTGGAGTGTGTCTGAATCTCTGACTAAAGTAGGAAGTTTATTCCATAGCTGGGGGCCAAATATGAGAAAGCTTTTTACCCCTGCAGTGACTTTTTAAATACTGAAAGAAGTCCTGCTCCCTGTGAGCGAAGTAGACAAGCTGGAATATATATATAATACTGTGATATATAGATAAAATGTGATACAGTGATACTGTAATACTGTGATACAGATTTAAAACACAGGCACATTATTGTGTTACTAATAAGACTTAAATCCTCTTATTTCACTTCTCAATTTGTCTCCTTTTTGCAGATAAATGGATACCTGACAACTAGATAGAGACCGTACAGATCACAGTATTCTAATTACGTTCGTAATAATAAATTTTCTGTGTAACACGTATACATAGTACAGATAAGGTTACATTCATTAAAGTCTCATGTAAATTAACTATAATTATTATAGAAAATAATACGATGAGGTGATGGTCAAGTTAGCATGAGTAACATGGCTTTAACAAATTAACACAGATTTATTAACAGATATTTGACCGTTACTTATTGGTTAATTGTTCACAAACGGTGGCTCCTTATGGCTAATTCAGGCATGTTTGGTCTCGTTGGAAAGACCTTCATGAGTGGTGACCACTGTTTTGGTGGACAATAGGCAAAGTTTAATGTCTGAGGAGAAATAAACAAAACCCGAAAGGTCCTGAGAAGATGGGACAGAGAGATAGGTGAAGAAAATAACTCCTTCTCTTCTTCTGAGGGTCAATTAGAGGTGAATTAAAGCTGGATTTGCTACAATACATACATGATTACTTCTCCCCAGTACTAAGCTTATTTCAATTTACTTATTATAACTTGCCACTACGCCGATTAGTTCTTTCTGCTTCAGAGCATACCAAATTTAGACAACCCCCAGTCGAGCCCCACGCTCCCGACCAATACATAAAAATAAGGAAGCTTAATTGCGCTTACCTGGGTGGTCAGCCCTTCTGTGGATTGGTCTCAGGAGCGCAGATCAGCAGCAGCCTGCCTGTGGCTCTTTTTCAGCTCCAAATCTTGCCAACATGGCAAATTTCTGTGGTGCATTTTCTAAGGCTGGCAGAATCTATTTCTTCCAAGAATTGAGACAGAGTCCAAGATCCATGGAGAATTGAACATGTATTTACTAAACATCATGAATCAAACCAACATATGAGGAAATCCTTGTCCCAAGAGAAGGAGAAGGTAAAGGCCCACCTCTCTGAGCCCTGGTACCCTGTTTTAAAGGCCTTTGATAAGATCTAAGAACATCCCTCAGGGGATCGTTTAGCCAATTAACTTAATTCCTACAATCCAGAACACATTATATTTGAATAGCAGGTGTCGTGTATACATAACTTTGTATACAGACACCTTCTGTGTGGAGTTGATGAACTTTCATGGCTACCAGCACAGGGAAAAGCAGAAAGCAGTAAACTCTCAAGCCATCCTGAACTCCTGATTCCCTGGGTTCCAGTTTAGTCTGGAAAACATCCACAGCTGGTTGGTGATATGTATCGCCAAGCTCTGCTTTGCTCAAAAAAAATTTTGTCTAATTGTAAATATTAACACTGCCATGTTTTGATTCTACAATGTTCATGTGTCAAATACTTTAGGTTATGTCTCCAAAAGTTCCCAGAATATGCTAAAATGACCTTCTCCTAGACTTTTACAGAAATAATTGGTTCATATTCAGCACATAATGACCTTAGATGGCAGTGCCAGAGCACATCATGACCAGAGACAGCAGGAGCCAGCTCTGCTCTTTAGTACCATTTTGAGCACACTGACTGGCAAATGTTTTGGGAGGCTGCAACCTACAGACTTGGAGGAGTACACGTCATCTGTGACCAGCTACATCAGCAAGTGTATAGATGACGTGACAGTCTCCAGGACCATCATTATACACCCCAACTAGAAGCCGTGGATGACTGCAGAGGTGTGCGCTGTTCTGCATCCACAGCTACTTCAGAGACAGCGGTGACGTGCTGTTCATGTGGCAGGGCATCCAGTCCATCACCAACTACAGGACATCACCTACCTGAGACAGCGATGCTTTCCTTCATGATGCACTGAACGATTTCTACACTCGATTTGAGACACAGAATGGCATGGCAGCGAGGAAGACCACCCCTCCTCCCAACGACAAGGTGTTGTGCCTTACAGCGGCTTATGTGAGAAAAACTCTATGCAGAGGCAACCCACGGAAAGCTGCAGGACCAGATAACATTCCTGGTAGAGTGCTTAGGAAATGCGCAGACCAGCTAACAAATGTCTTCACCGACATCATTGACATCTCCCTGAGCTGTGCCACTCTCCCAACGAGTCTCAAGTCAACCACCATCATACCTATGCCGAAATAATCTTCAGCGTCCTGCCTCAGTGAATACCATCCCGTTGCACTCATCATGTGCTTCGAGAGGCTTGTCATGAGGCCCTGCTGCTGCCTTCATTAGATCCTCTGCAGTTTGTCTACCACCCCAATCGTCCCAAGATGACACAATATCCACCACCCTTCACTTAGCACTCACCCACCTAGACAATAAAGACACTTATGTTCAGATGCTGTTCATAGACCATAGTTCCGCATTCAACACAATCATTTCTTAGCTCCCGATCGGAAAGCTGAACCTACTTGGCCTGAACACTTCTCCCCGTAACTGGATCCTGGGCTTTCTGACCTCAGTCAGTCCAGATCGGACGTAACAGCCCCAGAAACAGGGCTGTATGCTCAGTCCATTGCTGTTTACCTTGCTTACTCACAACTGTGCAGTATTGCACAGCTCGAGTTAGCATACAGAGAGGGAGTTCAACGGTTAATGGACTGGTGTGGAACCAACAACCTGTTTCTAAATGTAACACCAAAGAAATGGTTGTTGATTTTAGAAGGACAAAGCAAGATCACTCTCCATTAACGGCTCTGCTGTGGAGATCGTCAAGAGTACCAAGTTCATTGGAGTTCACCTGGCAGAGGTCTTACCTGGTCCCTCAACACCAGCACAATAACCAAGAAAGCACAACAGTATGTCTACTTAGTGCGAAGGCTGAGTAAAACACATCTCCCAACTCCCATCCTCAACACATTCTACAGAGGAACCATCGAGAGCATCCTGACCAGCTGCATCACTGCTTGGTTTGGGAACTGCACCGTCTTGGATCTCAAGTCCCTGCAGTGGGTGGTGAGGACAGCTGAGAAGATCATAAGTGTCTCTTACCCCTCCATTACAGACATTTATACCACACGCTGCATCCGCAAAGCAACCAGCATTGTAGAGGACCCTACACACCCCTCACACACACTCTTCACCCTTCTACCATCTGGGAAAAGGTACCAAAGCATCCAGGCCCTCACTACCAGACTGTGCAACACTTTCTTCCCCCAAGCTATCAGACTCAAAAACAATCAGAGTCTGGTACGCACGCACGCACGCACACACAATCTTCATCTTTTAAATCTGTCTATACAAAAACTTGAGTACAATGTTTACATTTATACCAAATATGGACAAAACTGCTGCTAAACACAGTGTTTAAATTCAAAACAAAATGGACATCTGCTGCTACTGCCCACACTATCTGCATCTTACTGCTCACTCTACCAGTGGGCTATCTGCACTGTTCCCCTTCCTGTATATACTGTTTATTGTTCTGTATATTGTTTACTGTTCCTGTATTTATTGTTATGTATATTATATCGAATAATTGACTACTATTTTATCATTAATATTCTACAGTATCTACACTTTATATACTGTAATCCTAGTGCAAATCAGTCCACACATGACCTAACATGTTTAAAGTTGACAGCCAACCAAAGAGAAAATAGGAACTGAATCCTCCAGAACACAGGCTACAATTAACAATGGGATCCAAGATACCACAGCTTATTCAATTAAAACAATTTGAAATTAAAACAATGATGGATTCAACTTCAGCATAGCTGTTATATACCATTCATGATTCATCATTTATGTTAAAGTAAGTATATTATTTCTCATGTCTCAAATAACACTACAGATGTAACAACAACAACTCCTCTACAACACACTCTAAGACATGAGAGACTGAGATAGGAAGCAAAATAGTTGTTTTGACCTGTCGGGTCATCTAGGCTCTTTGACCTAGCTGTCAGGAGATGGTGGTAGCAATGGTTTCGTGAGGGCATGTGCACATGGCAAACAGGCTCCAGAAGGCCCAGACAGGCCTACAGGGATCATTTGATCAATCAGCTCCCACCATTGTGTTGTCCACTATGAGACACAAACAGCACCTTCACTACACACCTTTGTCTCTGTCTAGATCAGGCAAGTAGCTGAAGGAAACTTCTTGTCAGAGCATGCATAACATTCACCTTTGTTTGTGGCTGCTACAGTTGGAACCGTAATGTCTTTAGCAACTAGTCCATGTTCTGTCCAGGATCTGGATCCAGGATCTGACAGTGGTCGGATAAGACTATGGAAGCCTTGTGGTGAGAGCCTTAATCCTGCCTTTGCTGGGCTCTGCTGGCGTGATGACCTGTGGATCCATTACATAACATATGATAGTCAGTCACTAACAGAGCAGCAATATTTGCAGGCCATCCTGAAGTCACATGTTGTCTCTAATGGCAGGGCTTCAAATTAGCATTTTCCATAGCAAGGGTTTCCCAGGAATGTATCTGGCAGATTACAACATTTCCATGGCATGGCCAGTCACCAGATGTATAGCCAATCATGAATTTATGGGATTAGCTGGAATATCAGCTTCAGTAGCCTACAAAGGCACAGGTGTTTTAAAAGGATCCTAAATAATTTTAGTGGTCTATTCCAGTATGTTGCTTAGATATTCTGATTTACTGTACTAATTTGCCCGTTTTATACATACTTTTTATGCATATCTGGGGAAATTTAACACTGGCAAATATGTCTATTTATTTTTCTTGAGGTACTAATTGACCCGGATTGTGTACTTATAACAAAAGAGTGGCATTTTATTTAGCAAGTAATGTTGCTGACACCAGGGAACAATGTTTAATATATTCACTTTTCTCAGTCTGACTTTCTAGAGAAGTCCTTGGGGGGATATCAAATTTCCTTTGAACGTAATAGATGAATCTATAATTGCACACAGGACTCCACATTCCTCCAGATATAATGAGGCTCTCGTTTAACAGGTGTTATTAATATCAGCAAATCAATTAAGTAATTTACACTTTGGCTAAGCCTCTATTGTCTTAATCTGATTAACTTCCACAAGTTACATCACACTCGTAATTCAAAACTGATTCTGAGAAACAGCACTATTAGAGCAATTAAACTAAAACAATAACAATGTAAGAAATTTGGAATTTGAAATTTTTGAAAAGAACTTGATTAAAAATGTTGATGTATGTTTTTAAAAATCTATTGGCCTTTTGACTCAATAACCAGTATATAAAACTAAAGTTGTTTTATCTTTTAAGGGATTTGAAAAATAAAAAAGTCTAGTTCTATAGGAAACCTACAAAACATAATTGCCATTTCTCAGAATCCACATGACATTTGATGTTGATTGTAGAAGACAAACTCGTGTTAGAGACTCGTGAGCAGGTCTCATTTTATAAGAGTTGCTTAATTTAAACCACATTCTACAATTTTTTTTGCCCTAAAGCATTTTTTCATCAAAACATCAAGCATGTTTAACGTTTAATATATATATATATATATATATTTTTTTTTTTGATAAGCTCCTACTTGTTAAACCTACATTTCCCATAAAGGAGCTTATGAATAGTTTGCTAGTACTGAATATGGCACACTGCCTCCATATTTCACCTCCACTGAATGACAATTATTTGTGGAAGTCTGTTCAGTGGAATGAAAGAGTTTAATTTCAGCTGAAAAATGCACTAAAGGACTTCAGTTTTCCTGCATTTTAAAGATTTGTATAAATAGCAAAAACCAAGGAGCCAAAAGCAAGTAACAAGACATTTGTATTTAACTGCACAGTAAAAGAATGTGTCTATGCTACAAAGCAATATAAATTACAGAGCTTTGCTGGTTTCATTATGATTCACCACATGCTCCTCCTTTATGCAATGCAGTCAAACACCACATATGGATGTGGCCTGTTTGAACCATTCATCTTAAGCAAGCCTATTCTCAACTGATATTTGAGATTATAGCATAGAGCATATACATCAGTTTATGGACACAAGCCAGTCACCCATAAACTTTCTAAAAAATGATGAACGACAGATACAAATAATCGACCGGTAACAGGAAGGAAGACAGTAAAAAAAAGTTTAAAGTTTAAAACTTTAAAGTTTTTAAAGTATGAATCAATTAGGTAATATATAGAATAATAATAAAATAGTTTGGAACAACAATCTGCTAGGAGCTAGTACCGCGTGTGTGTAGGAGCGAAGAACAAAGACTGCTGCGCTTTGAGCTTACTAGCCCCCACAGTCTGCTCCTTTACTGCCCAGGTCTCGCAGCTCACGATCGTTGGCCAAGGGTATGTTACCACTTCCGACCAGCCTACCCCGGCCCGCTCCACCCACTTTTGCCTACAAACCGCGCTACCAGACAAATATGATCCCCTCCTGATAAATGTCAAGGTTTCCTCCTCCAGTGCGAGTTATATTTTGCCCACTCATCACCTGAGACTGATTAGGCTCATCTCGCCCTGATAATTTCCCTGCTCACAGGACCTGCTCTGGAATGGGCCATGGCTATTTGGCTTCAGGAGGAGGAATGAGGCCAAGGACTACAGCCGCTTCCTTTGTGCCTTCTGCACCATGTTTCAACACCTGTACGATGGATGGTCGGCTTCTGAACACCTGCTAGTAATGCGCCAGAGAATCAGCTCTACCACTGTTCAGTTTCGTACCCTTATCCTCAGAGTCCTCAGAGTGGCTGAAACAAGGAAGCACTTCGGCCTACCTTTCTTCAAGGGTTGTGAGTTGTTCTGCAGGGCAAACTTCTGGGACGTGACGCAGACCTTTCTCTTGATGAGCTGATATTCTCTGGCCATTAGTTTTGTCTAGCTGCAGCACTACCAGACCTGGACCTGGTGCCTGCCCATGCAGGTGGCAACGGAGCCCTCATCAGATCCTAGAGGTAACTTATGTCCTCTCTCTCCAGCCAAGGAGGCCAAGAGAGATCACCAGGAGGTACACAGGAGGTCCCCTAGTGCCATTGGCCTTTGAACAGCTCCAAAATACACACTGGTTCACCAAGCTCGATCTGCGCAGTGTGTACAACCTGGTGCGGATCAAGGAGGGAGATGAGTGGAGTTTGGCCTGGCTAGCGCCCCAGCCATCACTGTTTATCTGGACGACATCCTGGTCTACTCGCCTGACCTACTCTCTCACATCACCCAGGCTCGACAGGTACTCCAATGGCTACAGGACAACCATCTCCAGGTGAAGGCCAAAAAATGCACGTTCCATACACAATCAGTGACTTGTCTGGGCTACATAATGTCAACTCCTAGGGGTGGCCATTGATGACACCAAGGTTTCCGCCATCCTCATCTGACGGTCCATGGGCCGTCAAGGACCTACAGCGCTTCCTTTTTCACCAATTTTTAAAGGCAGTTTATCCGGAACTTCAGCCAGACTATGGCCCCCATCACGGCACTTCTACAAGGCAAGCCTCACACACTGACGAGGCCTTCCAGAACCTAAAGGTGGCACTTACCCAGGTCCCTGACTCCAGCCGCCCCTTTGTAGTCGAGGTCGATGCCTGGTTCAAGAGTACATCACCGCATCCGATGCTTTGCATTGCACTTGATGATGTATGGCTTGGATGCAGCTGCTCGACCTTGGAAACCCATTCCATGAAGCTCTCTGCACACTGCTCTTGAGCTAATCTGAAGGCTACATGAACTTTGGAGGTCTGTAGTGATTGGCTTTGCAGAAAGTTGGCGACCTTTTTGCACTGTGTGCTTCAGCATCCGCTGACCCCACTCTGTCAGTTTAGGTGGCCTACCACTTCATGGCTAAGTTGCTGTTATTTGCAAATATTTTCATTTTTTTCGAACATTGACATTTAATATTTATGAGCAAGGAAATTTCAAGACTGGATTTGTTGTACAGGTGGCATCCTATAACAGTTCCATGCTGGAATTCACTGAGCTCCTGAGAGTGAGCATGCCTAAGTGCTTAATTTTATACACCTGTGGCCATGGAAGTGATTGGAACACCTGATTCAGATAATTTGGATGAGTGAGCAAATATGTAATGGCAGTATAGTGTATATCGGGCCCTTCAAAGTCATATGAAACGTTTAAATCCTGTCATCGCTTCTCTCTACCTCCCAACATGCACATTCATCCGGATTTCCATGTCTCTCTCCTTAGACCCTGGGTTCCTGGTCCGCTTGCAGATGGTCCCTCGATCAACCCACCCCCTGTGGAGGTTGTCATCTGCTGGACTCCTGAAGGCCTGGATCACAGCTGCAGTACCCTGGACTGGGAGGGGTATGGCCCGGAGGTTTGCTTTTGGGTGGACTCCAGAGATATCCTCGACCCCCTCCTCACCCAGAAATTCCACGCTCCGCACCCCTGCCCTCACAAGCTCATCTCAGCACGCCAGCCCGTATGGTCTAATCCTCGCTCTTCCAGCACTGGTCCTTCTGGCGGGGGGGACTTCACATGCTAAACCCGTGCACATTCACCGTCACCCACTTATTAACTCCACACACCTGAATCTCATTCACTCCCCTCATTACACACTCTATTTATTCACTCCATTCCCTCACACCTGTCACTAAGTTTCTTGGTTTTCCCTGAGTTCTAACCGTTCCTTTTGTATATTGTTATCACCAAACTTACCATTGCCGACCCGTTTTCCGTCTATCGTTTTTGTCTTTCGCCTAGCCCTTTTGAATCCTGTTTGTCGTGCTTTCTGGTACTCTGACCTTGGACTGTGCATTTTTCGAGTTTGCCTAATAAAGCCTGCTCTTCGGAACGCTGCGTGTCTCCGCAATTTTCTACGCCGCATTACACTTAGGAACTGATGTTATAGTTAAGTGTTTACACACACTTAACACATCTGTGTTACTTTATATATATTCTGTAATACAGAAGTGAGCTTGACTTTTGGTGGCATGGAGGAAGAACTGCAGTCAGTGTGTATTTAGGTGCTCCTCGATATAACACCATACTGATGTTTCAGGCTGTTTAGCATGTGAAGCAGCAATTTTGGAACCATCAAATACCCAAAACACAAAATCTGCCCTATAAATATCTGACCCGACTGTTACCATGGGACCAGTCAAAAGATGTATTTCCACCCATGTAACTCAGGGGCAATACTAAGTGTAATTATACAGTACATCAGTCACACAGTCTTACCTGGTTCATCATGTAATATAGGCTTTCAATCTATTCCAGATGTTCACACACTCCCACTGTCTAGCACTCTTTCTTTTATTGTTTTCTCCTAATTAATTTCCAAGGTGTCTTGAATAGTTTGACTGACATTTTCTATTACTGTCATTGCCCAGACTTTTGGACATGTTTTTTCCTGACCACAAAAACTACTGGCAAGTTTTCCCTGTCTCAGCTACAAAGTATTTAAAAGTTAGCTGCACAGTTAGTTCACGACCTACAAATCTTCCCAAATATGACTTACTGAGGGCTCTATACTACAACCCCAAATCAGAAAGAGTTGGCACGCTATGAAGAATAGAAATAAGCAAAAAGGCTGTGTTCTTTAAATCTACTTTGACTTTTATTCCATTACAGACAGTATAAACCAAAATAATTCATGTTTCTTTCTGGTCAACTTAATTTCATTTGTTAATAAACATTTGGGCGGGGTGGTGTTTAGCACCGCTGCCTTACAGCAAGTCTCAGGTTCAATTCCAGGGTGGAGCAGCCTGGGTCCTTTCTGTGTGGGGTCCTGTCTGATGTTCTGCCCATGTGTACGTGGGTTTACTCAGGGAACTAATCGCACGAACAATTCAACAATAAATACTTATAGCTGCTTTGTCACTTCTGCGTTCAACCACTAGATGGAAGCAAATTGGTTTTTTTTTGGTTTTTAAAGAGGCCGTTGGTAGGGCACTAGTATTCTTTTTCAGCAGTAGTTGTTGAGTGACTAGTAAATTGATCTACTTCTTTATCAAGAGTGGTTATGCAAGCAATAGCAAGCGCGATGGAAGTATGTCAAACTCCTGACTCTCTAAAGGCAGGATTTCTGAAACCTGCTGTATCTAGCTACAAGTAAAAGACAAAATCAACTGGGAAAATACGTATAGGAAATGGCTTAGATTTTAACATACCCAACTGGAAGACAAGTTAACAGTGTTTTACATTTAAATTTATGTCATTAAGCAGACGTCCATATCCAAAGCAACGTAAAATTAATACAGTCTAAAAATCCAAGCAATTGTGGTTTAAGGGCCTTGCTCAGGGACCCAACTGTGGCAGAAGTTGGATCTGAACCCTGGACCTTCTGGTCAGGATAGCCCAGTATCTTAACCACTATTTCACTACTGTCATTTTACAGTAAAAAAATCTTTTTAAAAAGTCAATAAAAGATAAAGTAATTCATTTTCACCGATCACTACAAATTAGATAATGTTTTCACCAAATAGTTTTTGATATCTTAACTACACCATTTATTAAGAAAACAAAAAATGTTAAACATATTAGAAATGTAACAAGTGGGACATTTAAAATACCTATTACATTTTAAAAAAGTCTTAGTGTAAATAGTTTTGTGTATCAACAAAAGATGTCCATGCTTCAATCACTCACACGCTCACCTTCATGTCCACTTAATCCGATTTACCACTGGGGAACCTGTGTAGGACAGGACACAAGATAGCAACTCACTCTGAACAGTGTACCAGTCCATCACAGGCACCATGCATACATATACATACACACTCACTCACCTATACTGGTACATTTACACACATAGCCCTGATCTTAACTCCATTAAACACCTTTGAGCTGGGTGTTCAGGTAGTTTTTCCTTTCCACTGATGCCCAAAGATTGCTCAAGTTGGGATTGGCCCTATATATTAGAAAAAAATCTAAAATTGTATAGCTGCTTTGAAACAATGCTCCATCTAAAAAGTACTGTAGAAATAAATCTGACTCTACTTGACCCCATGTCAGGTGCAGGAAAGCAGCAACAAAACATAACTGAGGCTCTACCATGTTTCACAGTAGACATGGTGTTCATTTTCTTGAAAGCTTAATTTGTCATCTGTAAACAAACAATTGTTGTAACTTGCCAAAAAGCTGTCCAAAGGATAACTGTGACTTATCAAATTGCATTTTACAAAATCTCAATGTGTTTTTATGGATTTCTTTAAACAATTGAGTCCTGGAGAGCTTTGAAATGTTTTTCATCCCTTTGATTATGAACACCATGTCTACTGTGATACATGGTAGAGCCTCAGTTATGTTTTGTTGCTGCTTTCCTGCACCTGACATGGGGTCAAGTGGAGTCAGATTTATTTCTACAGTACTTTTTAGATGGAGCATTGTTTCAAAGCAGCATTATACCCCTGTTCATTCAGTTTCCAGGGGTCAATTTTCCTCTAATAATATTTGCAGCTGTATGTTTCCAGGAAAATTATGCTTTTTGGATATGATGGCTGATGGCGCGATGACGAACACCTGGGGCGAGATTTCTGAGGTCTTTCAGAAATCTCCTTTCATAATACACTTCCACAAACGTGCTGTGAAGAGCAGACATAGATAGATCCCTGTTCTTTAAATAAAAAAAGCTGCACACTCACACCTGATTCTCCTCCCATTAATTTCACCTTCAGTGTGTTAATCCTAAACAGGGGAGTCACACCAGATACTGAAAGCAAAGTTTCACATACTTTTGCCACTCACAAATATCTAATATTGTATCATTTTCCTCAATAAATAAATGACCAAGTATAATATTTTTTGCCTTATTTGTTTAACTGGTTTCTATTTATCTGCTTTTAGGACTCGTGTGAAAAATTTATTGTTTTAGGTCATATTTATGCAGAAATACAGAAAATTCTACAGGGGTTCACAAACTTTCGAGCACATTTCTTGTCTTTCTTGACGGAAAGTCCACTTTATTTGCCCTATATGCAGGATATACAGAGCAATTCCATATTTTGTTCCTCTACTTGATCCAAAAACACAATTGTGACCGGCTACAACAATATATATATATATATTTTTTTTTTTTTTTTTTTTTTTTTTCATTGTTTTTTTAATGCCAAAAGGTTGGGATTTTGGGAAAAAAAAGCTTTGTGGCATGTCTCAATGATTAACATTTTTCTACTAAATTACACAATTAAAAGATCTTCCTCCAAGAGTGGTGATTTCATAATTTCTGCCAGGGGTTGTACTATGAAATCGAAGTAAGGTGATATATACTCACTTAAGTATATTTAGTATTAGTGGAAGCATGTTGCTAAATTTTGATGAGAACAACCCTAGAAAGAAGTGGGAGGTAAACAACACACACACACCCAGACTAAGTCCTAATATGAAGAGGCACTGTAGAAGTTATGCATGTCAAGGGATATCGCATTTGTTTCATATTTCATATATCTAAACAAAAGGATTATGGCAGACATGCTGGATCCCATTTATATAAGGCCCCAATAAGTGGCATCTAAATTCTCCTTTTCATCTCTTAGCCTGAATAGCCTCAGAGTTTGGCCTTGCTAACAATTGTTCTTGTTTGGTAATTAATTCATTAATTTGCTCTAATAACAACATGGGCTTATACAACTTCAGTTCCAACAAAGTTGGGACATTGTGTAAAGCATAAATAAAAACTGTAATATATTAACAATAATTTGAAAATCCTTTTCAAACTGTATTCAAATGACTACCAATATATTTAATGTTCAAATGGATAAACTTTATTGTATTTTTGTAAATATTCAATAACTTTAGCACCGCTGCCTCACAGCAAGGTCCCGGGTTCAATCCCAGGGTGGAGCAGCCTGGGCCCTTTTTGTGTGGAGTCTGCAGATCCTCCCCGTGTCTGTGTGGGTTTACTCCAGGTATTCCGGTTTCCTCCCACAGTCCAAAGACAAGAATGTTTTGATTGATTACTCTAAATTGGCATTGGTTTGTGTGTGTATAAATGTGATTGGTGTTGAGATGAACATGTGTATGATTAAAAAAGCCAACCTTGACCCTTGTGTTCTGTCTAATTACAGACCGATCTCAAATCTACCGTTCCTCTCTAAA
>JAUZST010008977.1:0-38409 GCA_034779995.1 Parotocinclus haroldoi
CTCAAAGCCCTTACCGGACTCGTGTGGGGACTAAGTTTTTACTTATAGTTTATATGCCTGCTATGTGTGCCTTTTGTTAAATAAATGTTCCTTGGTTTTTCCCGTATTTGTTGTCTGTCTGTGGATACTGCACTATGGGCTCCAGTATAAACACCTGATAAGGATCCTGGGGATTTAGCGAGACTAGGAATGGTCAGGGAGATCTCCCGGGGACCCTATCGTAACACTATGTGCCTCAGACATCTATTGTCTGACCAGGCCATTGATCCATTTGTTTGTTTTTTCCAATTTTCTGTTCTTGGTTGACACTAGTGGAGTCTGACACGTGTTATTCTTGTATTTTCTTGTCCTGATCATTATTATTATTTCTGCAGTTGCTGTTAGGGGTTGCCACAGCAGATCTGATTACAGACTGGGCACCCACAATGAGACATTTTAAAGAGACGATTTGACCTAGACACACCTTCGCGGTGTGAGGAACTGGAAAACTTGGAGAAGACCCGCACTGACACGGAGAAATCATGCAAACTCCACATTCCACCCTCCAAAATAATTCCAATATAATTCGACCTTACACAGATGTTGATCCTCTTTTTCAGATGGAAGAGTTTGCGGTTATCCATTACACAACATACTAATGTGTACATGGATACCACAAAAACTTGGAGACCACCTGAGTAAACAGAATTACATTTTACAGGATTACTCTAGTGTTTTAAGAATTTATAACAACATGAAAACAGTTTTGGCACGTAACAGGTGGACCTTTGAATTTCTGTCAAAAAGGTTTGTCTTAAACTTCTGGTGATGGGATTCAAAAGCCACCCTTTGGATTTGTAGAAGTCCATGCAGGGATGATTGCGATAATAAGCCATATGCCACAGATGTGGTGGAAAATGCTGAAATGTTAATCTGCTTTCCAAGCCCAGAAGCAAACACCCTGTAGGCTTTATAATTTAGCCAAGCTAAATCTCTCGACCTGTCATTAAATCTTTATTATATAATACACCAGATTATATCTCTATGTCTAGATGCTAATATCATTATGAAATTCTTATCTGATCTGTACCGACCAGGATCGTTGGTCTAGACATGACTCACTGTCACCGATTTCACCATCAGGTCTTTCTTCTTAAGGCCAATTTCTTCTCACTCTGTTTGGCAGTAAGCGAGTGGCAGCATGTGAGTGAGGTTTCTATTTTTGTTCATCCTTTTCACTGATTATAATTGTATGATACCACTCTTTTCTCCAGTTGTTGTGGTTTGCGTATGGTTGTTGCCCTTTGGTTGTGAATTTGACCAGCCGTGGTTTATATGCTGGTATGCAAGAATATTTAAAAGTGGGGCCCACTAAAGCCTTAAGCAAACAAGCAATCATACAAGCAAACCGTGCAAGCAAACGCCTCAAGATGCGTTAAATTACACAATTTAACATAAATTATACTGCTCACAAAAATTGGGGGATATTTAAAAATAATATATCTCATAATGAAGTAAGATATGTTACTGATTGCTGCCTTGTTCCACAGTATTTTGCGAATTATTGCAAACATTAAGGCAAAAAGATTGCATATTGGCACTGCACCCAGACGCCAGCCTATATGGGAGTCTTTGGGGTTAAGGTACGTACCTTATAATTATTGAAAATATTGCATAATTAAAGTAAATTGTGCATGTGGTGGATAGCAGGGACATACGAGGGAAGGGACGAGTCCTGAGAATGTGGATTTGATCCTGACATGTCAGGGTTATTAGACTGCTGGTCAACAAAAAATGAACACAACTGTGTATAAGGAGGGGCTACAAAGAGGCAGAAAATTTCAACAAAGAACTAAAGAGTACAAGGCTTCTGCAAACAACAGCTTTCCCGTTTCAAATTGGAGGACGGAAAGAGAATAGAATAAACAACAGGATAAGAAGGAATCAGAAGTTGGGTTAGTTAATTCCATAACTTTGAACCTCAGGATTTCTAGACTTTAACTCTTTAAGTCACTTTATTTCCAAGTTGTCTGCTTTCAGACTATCTTCTTCCAATACGATGCTATTATCAACTTAGATGACTTCCTTACACTTTTAACTGTTCTCACAAATATTCTCTTTCCTCTTGACTCCCCTATGTCAGCATTCATATTTCCTTATCCATGTGCACATCATTATTTACTTTCCTCTTGCATGTGCTTCTTTTGTTCCTTGTCACAGCACTTCACTTCTCAAAGAGAAACTGCACTGAGCCTGAATATTGGCCGGTTTAGGTAAGGCCTCAGCCAGGTGCAGTTTATTTGGACTGGGTGCAGCCTGGTAATGCTAAAGGCGGTATGACTGTGCCTTGGGTTTTGGGCAATGTAGTTCACAAGCTAACACGAGCTTGCACTATGTCCCTCTTTCACCCTCTCTGGTCGGAGGCAGCAGTGCAGAGCTGGCTTGAAACATTGGCATAAAACATCCTTATAAAAAGAAGCCAGCACAACAACATGCATGCCTGTTGCTCCTAAAGGAGGCAGTAGTGTGTTCTTACTTATTAGAGAAAACTGTTAATTGAAACACTTTAAACAAGTGTGCTGGGATTACGGAAAAAATTCTGTTAAAACAAATCTGTCAACAGTATACTTTTAACATCTCACGCTACATCACCATCACAGTCTGTAAAGCAATCGTAGTTGAAATAGTTGAGTTACAAAGATACAAAGATTTTGGAGAGCCTGAAAAATTAAAAAAATGCTCTTGCCGATCTCTGAGCTCTGGTTTGACCAAAGCCATTTTATTCCCTCTCTGTTCTGAGAAAGGCATTGTGTTAACAGAGCCCACTGAAATACACAAATGCAAGATTCTACAAAAGTGAATACACAGAAAATAAGCATGTGGCATGTGTTTTTTTTATGAAGGTCTGGCCAAAATCTGGTCTTATGTACAAGACCAATGTGGAGCTGGGAAAAAAAAACGAACGGGAACTGTAGAGTTCAAGACTATTGGGCCAATAATAGCTGAAAACCTTTTAGCAGCTTTGAACGAGAGATTTGTGGAGAGCTCCCTGCGATGTTATCACTTTGGTGCCTAAAGAATGGTGATCTTCATGAAATAACAAAGTGGGGGTCAGGGAGCCTTCTGTCTATTGACCTCAAGGGCTCCTCAAAAGCCATGAACGACTGACTAAGTAACGGAGTAAGTCACTTACTGTGTGCCAGGGAGGTCCATCATGGACAATAGTTACCGGAAATTTTGGATGGTTGGAAGTTTTTTGGACGTTTTAGGAGTCTCGAGTATTTTATTAATTGATATTATTCCATAGAATAAATAAAATGATCGCATAATTAGAAAAAAAAATTGCATGAGTAAAGTTTACAACATCAAGTTTTATATTTCCTATGCATATTATTCAATGACAGAAGAAGATATTAACAAAGTAGTGTGATTGATTAAAGATTTTGGAATCATATCAGCTGCAGGAGTGCCCTGGAAAAGAGTAAGGCTTTAGTAGTGGGTAAAGATGCTAGTGGCCTGCCCAGCTTGCTGGTTTAATTTGGAGAAGGGATGGAGTAAAGTACACTGCTCACATAAATTAGGGGATATCCCATTTCCATGATGGAATATTTCATTTTGATGTATCCCGTATTGTTTGTGAGCAGTATATCTTCATTTAGTTGATCTGAGACAATTTTACAACTCGAGCATTTGTCGGTTAAGGATCTTACTCAAGTACCCCACGGTGGTTGCTGATTTGACCCGACAGTGGCAGGTGAAATTTACCCCTCTGGTCCATAGTCTAGGATCCTAACCGCTAGGCTAGCACAGGTCATAGAGTTGATTCTGGAGATAAACCCAAAGGCTAACGGGAAATTGCTATGAATGCTAAGAAAAATGTAGTGGCCACGGCTTTAAAATTGACTGCCGTGTTTGAATCCTCCTGATAAAATGCTTTCTTGATTGCAGGGTGCTATGGGTAATTGATATTTTCCATAGTGTTGTCACTGTTATTTCTGTTATCAGTGTTTTAGCAATATTTCATTGCTTTATGGAATGCTTGAGACATTATCAGTTTTTAACTTATTCCTTCGTTCATGCTCTTTATAATAATCCACTTAATCCAACACGTATCATAGAGCACAGGGCAAGAACAACCCCAGACAGGGCACCAAGCCATTGTAGGGCACACTCACTCGAATACACACACCAACACACACACACACACACACACACTAGGGCCACTTTTGGTGTAATAAAGTAACCTAAAGCAGGTGTTTGGACTGTGGGAAAAAAGTACTAGAAGAAAACCCAAGTTGACCTGGGGAGGACATGCCGACTCCACACAGAAAGATCCCAGACTCTCCCGAAGATTTATGAAGCAAAATGAAACTGAAGTGTATCCACTGATTATGCTGCACGTAATCAGTGACTCAGGAAACAGAGTGTGTGATGTAGAGAATTTATAAGTGTAGGTAGCTGTTAACACCAAAGGTCTGTATTTTGGGAGCAGATCATAACCAAAAGAAAAGAATCAATTTTTCAATCAATTAAAGCATTTTTTTTGATTGGCCAAGCAAATTTAGCAGTTTACAAACAGAAGGAACAAAAATGTCGGTCCTTTCTATCCTTGTGTTCTCATTTGGTACTCACGATGTACAGTAGGCATGCCCGTACTTCACACACACAAGGTCCCTGACTGTCTTGACTTATTGTCTGGTAAACACATAATCCGAACCGCACATTTTGTGTTAGCCACGATGTTCCAATTGAAGAGGCAGGGCATGCTTGGGCAGAGAATGGAACTGGCAACCCCCGTGTTACATAGTCTAGAACCCTTGATAAAAATAAAAAAATCTTTGTTTATTTCCAAAACCTTTTTTTTTTTTACATCCATGTCAGGGATCTGCTCTCATGTCCAGCAAGTGGTTCTTAGGAGTCACATGATGAACAAGTGTAAATACATACACTCGTATACAGTCATGTTCTCGTCCCTCTGTGCTACATATAAGTGTGACAGAAAATAGATTAGGCATGTCAAGTATTCATGACACCCCATCGCTGAAGGCTGGTCGCATGAATAGCCGTGGGCTTCAAGCAGGATTGACTTTCTAATAGCTCTTGTGTCTGGATTATGGCATCCATTCTCTTAAGGATGGACCTGGATGCGCTGCAATCTTGCATTTATTTACAAAAAGGATACAATGTATTTTTATTCTAAATCTCTTTGCTCAGACTGTCATGAGTAATGGTGACTGTGTGCGCATATAAACATTCAGTGTATTTACCTGTGATTAAATACTGAAAATGACTATAGTTGCTTGATTGGATACTTTTTGTAATTGTGTTGTATTTTATTTATTATCACAGCCGGAACAAGGTCACATCGAGACTAGTCAGTCTTAATAGACTGACCAGTTACGCTAGCCACATGGGGAGGACATGTAAATTCCACACTGGCAGAGTTCAAGGTTGGGATCGAACTACAGAAACAGCTTTTCTGAACTCTGTAAATTACTTCTATTGAAGCACAACAGTGTTACTGACGCTTACGTTGCAGCCTTTCACTGTAACCTGTGCATTAGCCAAAATAAATATACACCAGCCCAGACCATTATCGATGGTCCACCCCAGCACCCGAAACAGTCGGTATCGTATACTGCATACTGCAAGGATCCACCATAGTTGTTTAGACTGCCAGATGGTGAAGCATCAGCGGTGATTCAGGGGTTAATTTACTGTTCAGTTGATCAGAAGGGTAAAAGTTTACAAACGACATTTGCAGCTTGCTACAAATAAGAAGCAGAATCAAACATGAGTAACACACAAAAAAAGCTCCAAACATATCAGCAGAGTTAAAACAGTCTCTAGTAAAATTATGAGCTAACTAGCAAGCGACTTCTGCTCCTTAACCCCACCTCTGCTCGTGGATATACAGTGTTTATTGGCTCTTTACAAGCTCAACATCTGCAGTTAAATTGATTCATATAGCGATTTTTACAGTGGTGCATTTTCTCAAGGCAGCTTTTCAATTTAAATTATCTTCTAATATCTAGGGACAATTCCACATCGATCAGTTCGTCCAGGTTGTCCGGCAGTTCTTGTTGGTTGCTCTGCCACCCTTGCTCCATGGCAACTTCCAGCTCAAGTCTACCAAAACTCCACAGGCCACAATGACCAACCTGATCAACTCTAACTCTATGCAAAGGAGACGTGTTGGCAAATGGTGGTCACACCAGATACTGACTGGTTTTCTGACCTCCCTGAGACCTCACTTGGCCCCTGTGCAAGTCCATGAGCAGTGCTTTTAGTGGACTTTTGACCAGAAGGTTCAGGGTGAGACCAGTAAGCACTGTTGGGTCATTCCCTGACGTCAATTTTCCGGACCAGGTTATACATTGTAAGTTGCTCTTGATAATAGACTCCTAGATTCAGGCTCCAAAGAGAAACGGGCAGCACAGAAGCAGTCCTGACTGACAGCACCCCTATCGCCAACATCACACATGGCTCCTTGTGTTAATGGATAATGACCTGTACTCCATGTGCCTTTGTTTGCCGAGCCATGACCATTAATATGCATGAGGACTGTTGGGGTGTGGGCATATGTGTGCATGTGCTAGGTGGGGGTGTTCACTAATTACCCGATTTCTATCATGAATATGTATAGGTGCATCTTTTATTATGGGGCGAACATATCAGAAGATGAGAAACCAGTGCCGGCCTTTTTTTTTTTTTCAGCGTTTGACTTTGATGACAGTGTGATGCTACGAAAGAAGAGGGAAACACTGAAAAGTGTGCGAAACAGAGGTTAGTGTGAGTATTTGTATGTTCTGAGAGGGCATTCCTGTCTATCAGAATTCGTCAGACGAGCACATATATGTCAGGGCCTCGAATTGGAGTCCACTCTTCTCTCTTACAAATATGTGAGGCGAAGAAAAAGCAGGTCATCAATTCAAAGCAGGAATCTCATCCATCTAGGTGTCGAGATACTCCATATATCTCTCTCATTCATTTCCCTGGAAATAAAGGCGTCTTGCCATTCTGCCAACAATCATATGCCCTCGCTCACATCTGACACCCCTTTGTCCAGACACTTTCTCCATCAGGAAGATAAATCTTTTTCTCGCCATCTCTCTTTGTCTTGTGCCCATCCGTTCACCGTGTCCCATTCTTGAAAGTTATTACGAACCTCAGAACAAGAGCTCGGTGCAATCTAGCAAAAAGCCGGGGACTCCTTATCTATGATTAAGTGTGTAAAAAAAAAAGAGTCCCATAAGGTCTTTTGCTAAAATCACATCCAAACTGAAACCAGTACCCAGTAAGACTGGATTGATTTTTCTATTTTTTTAATCCACCGGCTCTCTAAAATGAGTCTTTTTTGCAGGTGCAAATTTTCCTGGTGTTGGGGACAAATGTTTTTGCACATCTATATTATTTTAATTTTGAAGAATATGTGTTTTATTTAACTTTCGCTGCTTTTCTCAATTATACATTCCGATACGCAAGCTTCATAGTCATTCATTTGACCCTTATGGCTTTCTAGTAATGTCAAAAAAGTAGAGTTGAAAGCTGTAACGTGAGTAAAGAGTACAGATACAGATACAGGTTTTAGTTGTTTTTTTTTTTAAGTGAAAAGTGGTACGTTACAGACATAATCAAGTAATCTTGGATCTCAGAACTGTATATCACCCATCTAGACTTTACGGTCTCTTGTTCAGTCTATATTCATCACGTTTTTTGTTTATGCATTTGTAGTTCTGTATTTGCAAAACTATCAAGAACTTATAATGGCATGATCTCCCTTTGCGATGCGACATGATCACAAATTAAGAGATGACTTGTAAAGCCACATAATGTTCATGTGTGAAGTAAATCGTGATTGTGGAAACGTTAAATAGGGAAACATGGAAACGCTTAAATGATCTTTGATTTCCTAGATGTCAAAGCGTAGCGTCTTTTCCAGGTTAGATAGTTTGTTCACGTCGTATGTATCAGTGCATTGAGGGTGTAAGCTGGGAGCCGTTATCACACTCCGTCTTTGGTGCATCAGTCTGGTGCATGACAGCTGGCTGATAACTGGATTGTGGAATGCGCTGTTCTGCGATGCTACAGTCAATGCGATTTGTCCCGCAGTCAAGATTGTATCATGCGCACAACTCAATAACACAACACATGGCTACTGGGATATATACATGATGAGATACAGTGACATTTCAGACTCTTTCTGAAAGGCAATGTAAACAGCTAACATCAGAACCAATGCCTAACAAAGCATGCATTTCATATTAGTACTGTGTACTAACATACTATACTATATACTAATATATACTGTAGTAATCATGTATGGTTTTAAAAGTTCAAACAGAATACAAATAAACACGCAACATGGACCGTACCAGCAATGCGCATGCCCACATGTATTATTATTTAACAGCAACTGCTGTTAACTTGTTGCATTTAACAACGACTATCAGCATCAGTGGCCATTTCAGCGACAAACACAAAGTTGCATCAGGACTAGTCTAGCATGCATGTTTTTGGACTGTGGGAGGAAATCGGAGTACCTAGAGTATCTGGAGACACGGAGAGGACATGAAGATTGTACACAGAAAGGACTCCACTCTGGGATTGAACCCAGCACTTTCTTACTGTGAGAGGAAGCGAGCCAACATCAAAGTAAATAAAACACACAAAAGTTTTCAAATAGATAATAAGCAATAACCTTAAAAGGAACGCAATGCAGTCCAGAAATTCAGAAAGCACACTGACCTCGAGATATTATTGAGTTAAAAAATGAGCTATTTCATAAACATGATTATTCACAAATGTATCCTCCATTTGCAGCATATGTTGCTGTGACCCGCTAGTTCTCCACTTTTGAAGTCTGAAATGGAGATTTGAGTACTTTTTAATATCTCATACAGTATATTGTTATCTAGACATATTAAGGTGGACGGAACCTTTTCTACCTTCAACGCCTATATCTGATCTAGCCTTGCTAACTTTGTCTGAAATGGATGTAATATTCATCATCATTTACGAAAGAATATAAAGTGCTTTCCTTATATTCAAACTGAAGTGAAAAAAGGAGCTAGCTAAGTCTTGTTCCAGACATACACACTTTCTGAAAGAGCAGTAAATCTCACGGCAGGTTTATTCAGGGACGTTCATCAGCTGTCCGATTCACTTAAAAATAAATAAATCCATGAAGGAAATTACGATTCTTCTGACATTGTGCCTATTATTGTGAACTTGGTGTACCACTAGAATAGCAGGATAACAGGTTTTAATGTAGCTCAGTGCATTAAAGATGCGATAAGTAGCATTTTATTCGACTTGTCAGTCCCATATTCTTAGGGTGCTTAACAGGGTGCTTAACAAAGGTCTAAACATTTTTACGGGAAGCAAACATGAGGTGAAAGACTTTTTACTGCATGTAGACTCGCCTTTTTTTTTTATTTCTCTTATCTCTCAACTCTTTGCCTTAGGACTGTGATCCAATCAGAACCTGTGGCCTATTAATTAATAAATTAGAAATTATAATACGCTTGCTTTTGTGCTTCCTATTTATGCATTATGTGATTTATAATGTGCTACACTGGTTTTGTTGATGGCGTATTCGTTTGTTTTGTCATCAGTTTGAAACTTGACCCAGTGGGTCTAGAACACTTCCTGTAAGTACTGGGAGAATACTGCTTAGGCAGAGTACCAGTCAACATACGTGACATGGGGTTGGTCGGAGACTTGGGACCCAAGCACAGTACGGTTTCTGTCTCTGTTTGCTGCGCATTTAATGGATCACCTTCCAATGTTCACTCAGGGTGGACGACCAGATAATACGTTGGATGTGGGAGCTGGCAGATGTCCGGGTAACATTACACAAGCCTTGAGTCCAGATCCGTTGGTTCTCCTACAACCCCTCCACCTAGTTCCTACCCAGTCTGTAATTACCGACTGTAGTTCATATGTTGCTCTACATACTACGTGCTAGTCACGTTTACTGAAGTGGCAATTTAGAATTGTAGGCAGCATCCTGTGAGCACTGACGAAGCATTAGACGATGACTAACACAAACTGTGCAGCGACAGATGCCACTCCTGTCTTTGACTTTATGCACAGAGAGTGAACACAGTGCTTAAAAACTCAAGCATCACTGCTGTGTCTGATCCTCTCGTACCAGCGCAACACACGCTAATATACCATCACAATATCAGAGTCGCTACGTGCTGAGGATGATCCACCAATTAAATAGTACCTGATCTGTGCTGGTCCCATCTGCTCAGAGAACAGAGTAAAGGGGGAGGAACTGTAAGATCCCTCGGATCTTTGGCCTGTTCTTCGTTTTCGCTGCGGTATATTATTTCACGCCGATCTATTAGTGTTCTGTTTCCGCTTTTTCCCGACGTCATACACTGCGTTTGTTGTCATTTACCGCAGCGATCTATTGGTTAGCTTCTTTTTGTTACGCACCTGTTTTCACTTTTGTTAATTATTTTTAGATTATATAAGCCAAATGTGTTCGCCGCCTCATTACGTTATCCCCCGTTTGTGTTGCGTTACGTTTTGAGTGTTCCCCTTGTTGTTGTGTGTAGTGCTTTCTTTTGTTTGTTGTTCAGTCTGGTATGGACTCCCCCGCTCCTGTTCCCCAGCAGCTGATGGCAGCCGGGACATGAGGCTGGAGGGGGCTGTACTCTGGACCCGCGGCATGAAAGGCTCACGTTTGCGTCTGCGGCCGGAGAGGTCGCCTCCGGACCCTGGCCGCTAGAACCCGCTTTAGGGTCACTATCGGCGCTGACCCCGGTTTCCGGCTGTAACGGGCAGCCCCTCGGATCTTTGGCCATCAGGGCCATCTTCAGATCCGTGGCTCTAAAGCCCTTCTTTGTTTTTTTTCCCCTATTTGTTGTTTTCCTTTTTTTCTGTTCAGGCTGCTTTTAGCTTTCTTTTTCTTTTCCTTTTTACGGGCTCGTTCGCGGCACCCTGGCTCCCCTAGGCACTGTTGCTGGCCCCTGGCACGAAGCCGTTCTGGAGCCTCTGGCGCGGAGCCATTGGGACGAGGGACCCGCTTCGCTCCAGCTCGTTCGCGAACCCCTGGGATCCTGTCGCCCTGGACCTCTATGCAATGGACCCCAGCGGACCCTCAGCGCCCAGGCTGTTTGCGGACCCCTGGACAGCTATGGAGTGGGCCCCTCGGCCCCACCACGGGACTCTGGACTCCGGACTCTGGACTCTGGACTCGTGTGTGGACTCATTTTTTAAACTATAGTTTAAATGCCTGATATATGTGTTTTTGTTTAAAAAAATGTTCTTTGGTTTTCCCCGTATTTGTTGTTGTTACGGGCTCTGGTCTTAAAACCTGATAGGGATCCTGGGGATTTAGTGGGACCAGGAATGGCCTTGTGAGATCTCCGAGATGGCCTATCGTAACAGGAACAAAGTATGTAAAGAAACAGAAGGACTATATATATATATATAAGGACAAGGTGTATGTATGGTAAGTGGAACTGAATTACACTAATACAAAATATACAATGGGCATGGAAACGAGGAGATGTGCCCTTAAGGGGCCAGTCAGTGTATGTATTGCAATCATTTGATGTATTACTAGCTCTAACATATACTAATATGTATGCATTAATGGTTGGCAAGGACAAGAGTGATCCTTTCAGCATCATTTCTACATTTATCATACATTATACCTTAGTAATAAGAAAGAAATTCTTGCAGGTCTGAAACACACATTGCTCTGAATGATAGATGCAAGTGCAAGGCTGGGCGATGGAAGAAAATGCCATCGCCAAAGCTCCCTCAGTGCCTCCTACCTCACTGTACGTTCGGTCTCTGTTCAAGAATCAGAGATATAAAGGTGTTCAAGAAAAGCGCACGTATGCCGCGCTACCCCTCCGTCTATCGTGCACACCCACCTCCTTTCTCCTGACAATTGAAGGAAAGGTATGGAATGGACTGTGAAAAGAGGGAGAATGTCAACTGTCAGTCTCCCTCTGATGTCAAAATCAGTGGAAAGCATCAAACTCTGGTGTCCTGAGAGAGAGAGAGAGAGAGAGAGAGAGAGACAGATAATGAGAGAGAAAGAAAGAGAACAACGAAGGAAAAGTCTTGCTACATGTCTAGTCTCTGTCAGGGCCCTTTTGATATTCAAGGGGAACCAGCAAGCACTTGCTCTGTCTTTACTCGGATCTTGCTGCGAATATGTTGAAGTTTACATGTACACTGCATGACCAGGAGTACATAAATACCCTTCCTAACCATAGATTTCCATAGATAAACGCTGGACCCCTCACAGAATGCAACCTTTCCAAGAAGAAAGTTAATCAAAAATGTTCTAGCTGCTCCAGTCAGCATTAACAACTGGTACAGGGGCTCCAATTCCACAGGCCACTCTCCACAACCCAGTCAACTCTATGCCAAGGCGTGTTGCACTGCGCATGACAAACGGTGGTAACAACAGAGGTTTTCTCACCCCCTGGACCCCCGGATACAATAAAAGCATATTTTAGAGTGGCCTTTTATTTTGTCCAGCCTAAGCTACACCTGTACAACAATCACGCTGTCTAATCAGCATCTTGATAGGTCACACCTGTGAGGCGGATGGATTATCTCTGCAAAGTACGAGTGCTCACTAACAAAGACAAATTTGTGAACAACATCTGAGACAAAAAAAGACTTTTTCAGCACATTGAGAAGGTCTTTGATTTCAAAGAGCATAGGAAATTGGAGGAAAAACAATATGTTTATATTTTTTGCTCAGTATATTATGTACCATAATAGATTATATTGTATAGTACTGTAATTTAGGTTCAATTATTTTTTTTAACACAAAGTCTATTATTATGCATATATTATGCGCACTTGTTCAACGTGTGATGTTGAACGTTTTGGGACTATGAACATTTTCACTAGTGTGGCATTTTTTTTTTTTTTTACGAACGATTAACGTGCAAATTCGTTCTGCTCGCATTTTATGAATGAGGCCCAATGTCTCTGTTTAATGGTAAACCACTGACCACTGAATGGGTCACACCGAACCGATCACTGAAGTTATACCGTAATAAATATACTTTAATAAAAGTGAATGTTACGCCGAGGCCTTTAAAATGCTGGAGGCCAAATATATATAACAAAGATATTGCATATTTGAGTTTATCCCCAGAAAAAAGTACTCTAGCCATTTTTATCACAGTGCTCTAGTACATAATACATCATAGTTATTTGTGCCATGCTGTTACAGCATTGGATTACAGCAAAAGGTACAACAAAGCCAGTGTTGTATTCGTTATTGGCATTATTATTAGGCATGATCGTAAACATGCTGTGGAGATGGATAAGTCTGTTTGGTTTAAGGAGCACACTGTTCCTCTCTGGAAGACTAACGGGGGTTTGGTCTGAGGTGGTGAAACAGCACCCTCTATCCAAAGCTCACGTGAAAGTCTCCTGAGAGAGTCTATTTAAACAGCCCCCTGTTCTTGGAGTACTCTCTACTCGATTCTCCCTCTTTCTGTCCTTATTTATTTCTCTAGAGCTGAGCTTAGTGTGTTTATGGATTTAGAATGGACTGAGTCACAATAAATACTGAAGCAGTACGTTACACAGGACCTAAGATCAGATTTGCAGTCAGTTTCAGAATCACTGGCACCTTTGGTATATATGGGTAAAAATGACTATATTTCTGGTGTTAATGAAGCTTAATCTAACTTTTCACATAACAATACTCTGAGTGTTCATATCCGATACACCCCCCCCCCCACCCCCCCATCCTGCATAGGTAGGTTTTAGGCGAGGTGACACATAGGTCAATTTATCTTTATTGCCACGAGGGCGTTGTAAAATACAAAATGAAATTACCCAAAGGTGTTCAGAATTCCCACATAAATCCCACATGGGATGTTAATCAACAATGTAATTGATTAACGCTGAAATTATTGGCAGTTTGGACATTGACAAGCCTCCAAATCTACAATTAGACACCATGTAAGTGCCTCTAAGTCACTTAAAACTTTGTTAGGATCCACCCAGTATTGGTTCAATGACAACGGAAACACATTTTTGATAAATACCTGCCTCAGTCCCCTGGTGTAAACCCAAAACCATAAAAACCATATGGCATGATTTGGCACCTGCGACTCTGTTCCCAAGTGAAACAGGAAGTCACTGATGATGGCATCAAAGTTCGCAATGGCTAAATATAACAGAAATGGGAAGATGCTTTAGTTAGATTCCATTAATACTTATTTCTAAATTAATTAACAAATGCAGACGCATGATTAAAATCAACATATGAATCTTCTTATAAGTATGAATAGGTTTTTACTCGATTCAATAAATATGCTTTCGCCAATGCTTATATATGTATTTTTATATAACCGTGTGATATTGAGTTAATTAACCAAAAAGAATAATAACTATTTTCAACAACCTTACCATACTGGATGATGCTTTTATAATGTGAAATACATCATTTTTGTTTCCTTTTTAGCTTTAACTCACAGAGCAAAATAAAAAGTGGAAAACACAATCACTTAGTACTTTGTTAGAAACACCTTTATAGCTACTCATTTCAGTTATTTAATTAATGCAGTTATCAGCCAATTGCATGGCCAAACCATACAGATATGAGGTTCAATTACTCTTAACATCATCTGAATTGGGGGGGGGAGGGTATGTGTGACTATGACTGTGATATGATTGTTGGTGCCAAGTGGGCTGATTTAAACTTTCTTAAAGCTGATGATTTCCTGGGATTTCCACACAAAACAGTTTGCAGAAACCAACCACAAGCAAACAAACAAAAGCATCCAGAGAGCAACAGTTATGTGGGAAAAGCACCTCAGGCACAGCACATTGAAACTTGAGGTCTGTGGGCTACAACAACAGAGGACTAGAAGTAGTAGACAACAGAAGAATGAATACAGTCAGCCAAGAATGAAAGCTGAGGAGGCAGTGGGCGCATGCTCACCAGACCAGGACTGACCAAATAAAACATCTCCTTGTGACTCTTTACTCCTGCCGAGGCACACAGGCGGTAGGGTCAGAATTTGGCACGTTCCCAAAATGCCTTGTGCCAACCATGCAAGCTGGTGGTAAAATGAATAGAATGCTTATTCGAGACACTTTAAGCTTGGCAATACCAATCAATACCATGTGCACCATGTGACGTGTGGTCAACCATGTCCTTTTTCATTCAGGTTTCATAGGCATGAGAATAAGTTGTGTTCTTCAGGTGCCCTTCCCAGTCACTGGATCTGAATCCAGGACAACACTTCCTAAGTCATGTTAGAGCAGGAGATTAGCTGTATGAGGGTGCACCTGAAATATCTGCAGGAAAATGAAGGATCTGAAGGATGTTTTCGTATCAACATAGAGCAGAATCTCAAATAAATGCTTCTAACGTCTTGTGGGTATCCGTGCCATGAAGAACCGAGGAGTTTTGAGTGCAAAAAGGCGCAGCGTTAGTCTAGCCTTCCTAATAAAGTTCTCCATGACGGTATATATAAAAATAGTGCAGCATGTATAATAGAGCTGAGGTTGTCAGAGCGAGGAGATAAACCTGTTAATTTTTCATGGACATCCTTCCTAATCTGTGTCCACAGTGCCTTTAGTGTCAGAGTGAGAGAATGATGGGAATTAATTAAAAAGACCTTGAGGATTTCCCCGCGCTGTTATAAAAGTGGAAGAATTTAATGTCGCACACGTAAATTAGGTCATAATATTACTTCAAATTACGAACTGTCCATAAGTGCTTGCACTCACCAGATTATCTCACTAATATTTAGTCATATGTCTCCTTTTAATGTAGCGGCTCAAAGTTAATATTTGGACTTAACTTTTTGAAGTTTTCTTTTGTTCCGAAGACTTCAAACCATTTCCTGTTTTATAGCTATCTGTCCGTATTTTTAGCTTGCAAGAGTGTGTAGTCTGCAGTCAGCCTGTGGTACTGTGCAAACCATTAAGTGCCCCCACCACCACCACCACCCAGAGTCATGTTTATATCCTGCTTTTTATCTTAAAGGCAAGAGTGCTAACATTTAACAGACTTCAACAAGCACTGGTGTTATAAGCTCTCTAAGACACAACTACAAACACACACAAAGGTTAATAATGGTGAGAAATGGCCATATCTGTTTACCTCAGACATAGCAAGCTGACATGCTACACTTAGCTTGTCCATGTAAGGTAAAAACCTGACCTGGTTTACACTAAAAACCTGAATAAATGAGGTGAGAGGAAAATATGCTGTTGTGTGTGTTTTTTTTTTTTTAAGTTCAAGATATGTATTGTATTCCTAATGATCCAGAGAGGCAAGTTGTTAATCAGGAACCCTTTTTCTTTCCGTGAACGTAAAACCTTTACTTTTGTACAAATAACTATCAGTATTTTCAAAAACTCTCTACTGAAAATTCACTAGACTTGACTGAGACATGGATTGATTTGAGAACTTTTTCAGATCTCTTAAGATCAAATGTCAAAGCTACACGACATCGAGGGATGCTGTTCTTTAGTGTATCCCAAATTCACGGGGTTAGGTGAGCATGTAATCTGAACATGGCACCAGTCTTAGGAGGCTTGGTAGGCATCATTGTTGCAGCACTAGCGAACGATTCAGTCTCATCACCCTCAGATACAGCCATTTGTTCCCACGTGACACCTGATACAAACACAAATTGTGTCATCAAGGATTAGTGACGTTCAATTGTCCTACACGTGTACCTGCCGAAATATTTGCACATAGCATTTTTTTCAATTCAATTCAATTCAATTTTATTTATATGGCGCTTGTCTCAAAGCAGCTTTACAGAATTACATGGGTGGCCTAGATTTTTTTCAGGTTATACTGGAAATAATGTGCAATATATGCACCGGAAATTGCGAAAACGTGTAATATTTAATGTAATCCCTGTACACTTTTCTTTTATAAAGCACATACAATAGCATATAATGCTTGTGCATTTTATAAAGTTCATTATTATAAATATGGCATTTGATATGAGGTACTCAGACTTTTGCCGCTGTAAGTAATAAAGAAAAATTCAATCTCTCCAGGGAGCAAAATGTAATGCATGCATTTTAAAACATATTTACATCATTTAATAGAAGCTCTTCTTGAGAGTGAATTAAAGAAATGCTTTGTATTCTGCTTAGTAGAGATTACCTCATGCTAGCACATATAGCCTCAAGACCACCATCCATCTAAAATCCTTTTTGCTGTTCATGTAAGTGCAAATTCAGTCTCTGCTTAAGTCCTGAATTAAAAAAAAATTATAATTTACCTCTTGTAAACAGCAAGAGATTCTCAGTTATTCAAACATCCAGTGAACATTTGTTTCGTCACCTGGGCACCTGGGTGCCAGTACGGAGATGAGTCGTGATGCTTGGCTTCTTTTGATCTTGATTGTTGGTGCAAGCAACTACAGGGAGCCATGAATTAAATAAAAACTAGACGCACTGCTGAATTCTAAATCAATTTATGAACCTTATTGTACTTCTGTAGAATTGCAGCAGTCTAATTTGGATTAAAACAAGCAAATGGTTGGCTTTCATAGGTGTGTTTATTTATCTTTATTAATTTACCTTACCATTACATCAACATCACTGCCTATTTATGACAGGAACAAGGTTATAACGATGCTAGTCAAACACGTTTAGACAGGGAGAGATTTAGAGCAAGCAGTTAATGTAATGTCTTTGGAATGTATTAAAAAGCTAGAGGGCCCAAAGAAAACCCATGTAGGCATGGAAAGGGCATGCAGCTCCACCCAAGCGAAGTCCACGCTAACGTGACTGGCTTCGTAGACCTAGTGATGGCTGACTAAAATTTAAGGGAAGACGCTTTGACCAGCTTTGCACTCCAAACCATTGTTACGCCTCAATCCTTATTTTTAAATACAAGCAAAAATGGTCTTGGTTGAAAATGGTTGCTCGGGGTCAGCAGTGTCATGTCAGTCACAGGCAACATGACACTTGTTCACCCAAAGCACTTGCCTTTGCTTATTTGGGTTTGGTCTAAGTTACCATGGAAAAAATGTGAGGGAGAAAAACAACATTTGCTCCGCAAACAGCCTATAAACATATTCACTCCCTTTTAAGGGATTGTTTAGAGGGATAGATGGAGAAAATAAACATTCTTGTGAAGCTCGCTGCACTCTCGTTTTTATTAATAGAGTGCAAGCTGCTACTTACTACCAGTGGCAGTGCACAAGAATGCTGTGTATTACATTTGGCATGCACATGGAAAAACTCTTTTTCATCCTGTTTTGTTTAAAATAAAGGCTTGCTTTGCTGATACCTGCTCCACACCGGTGGATATCCTACTAGGGTGTAAAATGGAAGGCTGGTGGGTTGTCAAGGCCAAAAAACACAGCTTAGCCTGTTTCATTTCTTCTTTTGTTTCTACATAGACATTAACACGATAACATTAACGGGTCGACAGCAGAAGCAAATTACAACAAAAGCACAATGCTTTCGAATGCCAATTTTAACTAACAGCAAACTTTAACAGTAAGGCTATACTATAGTAATAGTAAGACTATTTAGCAAGCTAGATTTGCAAGTTTATCTGAACACACATTTAGGCAGTAACAGTAGATAAATAGGTACATATGGTTAACAAATTAAATACAGTCCAATCCGGTTAATGGGAGCAGCTGCTTATTCGGACCGAATCCTAATGCACCGAAACAAATCCTATTATATTAATGTAATTTTATTCCCTTATTTGGACCAAAATTCCGTTTAATCGGACGAAAGAAGGTGAGAAGCGAATAAGAAAAAGAAGCCACAAGTCACCACTTAGAGCGGATACAAAGCGGGTCAGCGAGATACGGGAGGATTTTTGGGATCCCCAGGAGAATTTATGCGTTTATCAAAGGTCAAGAAATCCAAAAAGCTGTGTTGACAAGAGCAAAACCAGCCGGAGGTGACCACGCCCACCACTTTCTTGATTTTGTTGTCAAGAGAACACGTCAGATCACACTGAATAAGTTCTTTAAACGTTGACTGGAATTTAGTAAGAACTTGTTTTTTACAGTATTATTACTTCGAATGCTGAGTATTTATACATTGTGTTGTAGATCATTTCGAAAATCTTGGTTGCAAATTTATTTTTCAATAACCAAACTTGGTAAGCAACAGTAGTTCTTGTTTGTACGTTCGCTATACGTGTAAATCACTCAATAAAGGTTTAATAAACATCTAATATGTTACATATTATCTATCTATCTGTCTATATATCCATCTAATCAGTCTAATCTATCTATCTGTCCGTCTGTCTGTCTAATTTAATCTAATCTAATCTAATCTATTTAATCTATCCCAGGAAAAATGTACCACAAAATTTGGCAGTAGAACCATGATTTGTCCAAATTATTATCAAACTCCATGGTAGAACTGAGAAAATATGGTCAGTTCATAATCAACCAACTTTACAATAGTACTATGAAATTTGACAGTGGAACCATGAAGTGACCAAATTACCATCAGAAATCATAGTAGAACTGTGACTTTGTGATCAAACTGTGAAAGTTCACATGAAAACTGTCAAGCAATTTACAGTTTTACTATAAAATCTAACATAACTTTTTTTCCTGGGATCTATTTATCTCGTTTGTATATATCAGGTTATTATCATATTAAGTGGGAGTGACGGTTTATCAGAGCTCTTCTCTGGAGGGATCTCATTTTGTTTCCACATTCTGATGTGATTTGGAGCCGTTGCCCTCTTTAATCACGCACGTGTGATGAGAATTACAACACTACATCATACAAGTTTCTAATAAACAGACATATCACATACTGACTGCATTTGAATTATTTCACAGAGCTGCATTACGGCAGTTGTCAAAGCAACCCCAAAATCCAGACATTAATGTTTTGTCTGCAATAAGCAACATTCCTTTATTTAACGGTAGAGAAAGAATGACATCAAAACTGAACACCACCGAAACATTACACAATAAAAACGGCACAATCATTCTGCAACAAACACTGCGATAAAAACAGAAATCTCCTGCATGTGTTCGATACAAAGGTGTAACTTATATACATAAAAAAATGATGACTGAAATTTAAAGCACCGATTCGGCAGTGGAGTTACGATAGTGCTGTCTTCATTGTCTAGTCTGTATATGATATTTTATATCTGAATGATCTGTGACTGGTCTGAGATCAGATTTCTATAGTGCAGATCTCATACTAAATGTACATCCAGATCTAGGATCAGCTTCCACACTTTTTAGAGTGCAATACTAAGAAATGTCAAATCCATAATGCTGTTTAAAGCTTGCAAATCATAAATAAGTCTACTGCCATTTTACGAACAAACATTTTACGAAATTCGGTCTTTCCATGTTTACTTTTTGCTAGCTAAAATAATTCATTACCAGGCGTTCGTTAAATCAGTGGTTCCCAACCTTTTTTCCTTGGAACCCCCACATGAGTATCTAAGAAAAGCTGGATTCCCTCAGCCTGCGCACACACAGACCAAAAGAATGAAGTGATCCATGTCATTTTTGTTTGCAAAATGAACTTAAATAATAGCAGTTCCTTCTTTATTGCGTTACTTTTAAAGCTTTTTATGTGTTTTCCGTTTTGGCTCCTTTTCTCTTGTCAAGACAGCTGAACGTGATCTAAAAATCAAACATAAGATGGGCATTTGGGCAGCAGGGTAGCACGGGTTCAATCCCAGGGTGGAGCGGCTTGGGTTCTTTCTGTGTGGAGTCTCCATGTCCTCCCCGTGTCTGGGTGGTTTTACTCCGGGTACTCCGGTTTCCTCCCACAGTCCAAAGACATGTGTGCTAGGTTAATTGGTGTCTCTAAAGTGGCCCTAAATGTGTGACTGTGTATGTGTGTCCTACGACAGATTGGCGTCCCATCTAGGGTTGTTTCTGCCCTTGTGCCCAGACTTGCCAGGTGGGCACCGGCTGACACGCAACCCTGTGTGCATTAAGCAGAAGATAATGAATGAATGAATGAATGATGGGCATTTTTTATTCCCAACATCAACAGGGTGGGACCTGTACACACGCACCCTTACAAAAGAATAATAATGATTCATTATGTGTGAGAAGTGCCTACTTTGTTTCGAGTGAAAGTTTTTTTAAAAAGTAATTTTATATACATATTTGTTCTCATCCCATGTTCGTACCCCAGGCAGGGAACCATGGTGTTAGCTAACTAGCTAGGGATATTAATACGATTTCTACAAGAGATAGCTCTGTTTTAAAACCCTAGTCGTGTTTGTACATAATTTAAGAAATTTGAGAAAAGTATCTCAGAAGCCAGCATAACAGTACCTTAAAGTGCTACCTGCTAGCTTTGGGGGGAGATTATCTTTATGTCTCTTAAATAAGCCCTCCTTTACTACTGATGCCAGGGGCTAACATGACGGAAAAGTTGCTTAAGAAAATGGAAGCTCTAAAAAGTGTAAAAATGAAAAAGAAAAGTAACGTACTGTGAAATGATGCCCTGGTCTAATCTGAAAGGCTGATAGAAATCCAGGCATATTTTCTTGGATTCTCTGTTACGCTCAAACCACTTGCAAATATAGGAGATTATCAACCTGTAACGGTTTACAGATTATTTTTACATGAACAGAAAGGTAGAAACGAGTAAGGTCACTGGTCAAAAGGTAAACAGTTTAAACAGCGAGTTCAAACAGAAAGTTCAGCCATGTTCCAACGGTGAGTTTAAACTAGTCATAGAACCAAATACAGTGTGTGCAGAATTATTAGGCAAGTTGTATTTGAGAGGATTATGTTCATTATTGAACAACAACTATGTTCTCAATAAACCCAAAAGACTCCTAAATATCAAAGCTTAATATTATTGGAAGTTGGAGTGGAGTTTTTTTTAGATTTGGCTATCTTAGGAGGATATCTTTTTGCAGAATTATTAGGCAACGTACTAAAAACCAAATATATACCCATCTCACTTGTTTTACCAGGTAAACCAATATAACAACACAACATTTAGAAATAAACATTTCTGACATTCAAAAACAAAACAAATCAGTGACCAATATAACCACCTTTCTTTACGATGACACTCAAAAGCCTTCCAGCCATAGATTCTGTCAGGTGCTTGATCTGTTTACGATCAACACTGCGTGCAGCATCCACCACAGCCTCCCAGACACTGTTCAGAGGGGTGTACTGTTTTCCCTCCCTGTAGATCTCAGGTTTTATGAGGGACCACAGGTTCTCTGTGGGGTTCAGATCAGGTGAACAAGGGGGCCATGTCATTTTTTTTTCTTCTTTTAGACCTTTACTGGCCAGCCACGCTGTGGAGTATTTGGATGCATTGTCCTGCGTGAAAATCCCGTACCGACTTCTTCCTGAACCACTGCCTGAAAAAGGTGTCTTCCAGAAACTGGCAGTAGGTCTGGGAGTTGAGCTTCACTCCATCCTCAACCCGAAAAGGTCCCACAAGTTCATCTTTGATGACACCAGCCCATACCAGTACCCCACCTCCACCTTGCTGGCGTCTTGAGTTGGAGTGGAGCTCTCTGCCCTTTACTGATCCAGCCTCATCCATCTAGCCCATCCAGAGTCACTCGCATTTCATCAGTCCAGAAAACCTTAGAAAAATCAGTCTTAAGATTTCTTGGCCCAGTCTTGACGTTTTATCTTATGTTTCTTGTTCAGAGGTGGTCGTTTTTTAGCCTTCCTTACCTCGGCCATGTCCCCGAGTATCGCGCACCTTGTGCTTTTTGATACTCCAGTGACGTTGCAGCTCTGAAATATAGCAAAACTGGTGGCAAATGGCATCTTGGCAGCTTCACGCTTGATTTTCCTCAATTCATGGGCAGTTATTTTGCGCCTTTTTTTTTTCAACACGCTTCTTGCGACCCTGTTGGCTATTTGCCATGAAACGCTTGATTGTTTGGTGATCACACTTCAAAAGTTTGGCAATTTCAAAACTGCTGCATCCCTCTGCAAGACATCTCGCAATTTTTGACTTTTCAGAGTCCGTCAAATCTCTCTTCTGACCCATTATGCCAAAGGAAAGGAAGTTGCCTAATAATTAAGCACACCTTATATCGAGTGTTGATGTCATCAGACCACACCCTTCTCATTACAGAGACGCACATTACCTGATTTACTTAATGGGTAGGTGACTTTCAAGCCTGTACAGTTTGGAGTAGGACAACATGTAGAGGATGGTTCCCTGCACAACTACTAACGTGAAGCTGGGACCACTGCGTGACTAAAACGAAAAAGATGTTAAGAAAAAATTCATAGCGGGTGGGGATATTTGTGAGGGGCTCTAGCAATAGCAGGCGCTACTTCAGGCCAGCTGAACCTTTCAAAAGTGAGACCTCTGGAAAACATCTTACTTTTTACTTTTGAAAAAACACAGATACTCTTCAACCTCAACCGGCTACAGCTCGACAGCTGGCCCGGCGAGAAGCCCCTGCAGCTGATATATTAAAGTGAAATGTAAGTGTCCCCTCCATTCATATAATGAATAAAACAAGACACTTTCACTTGCCAAAAAATTCGATTCATATTCTGACTAAAATGTTGCTTTTAAACCGTGTTTTTGAGAAGTATCCATTCAGAAAAAAAAAACAAAGAACAACAAAAAGAACAGAAACTTAAGTCAGTACGGCATTTGTTGTGAAAAAAACTTCCCATTGGAGAAGCGCTCAAAGCCTCATCTCAAAATAAAAATAAAAGTTACGCATGCTGATCCAATCAGACTCGTCTTAACAGCCTATCCAATGACGGTATGCAAATCTGATTCGAGAAATGATTCGTCTTGTAAAGCTCTCAGTCTCTAGTTTTTAGTATAATTCAATGTAGATATTTTTGTCAGAAGAGCCTGTTTTTTCACAACTGTAAAAAGGAAATGAAAACTGTTTCCAGCATTACAACTTGCTGCTCTTAACTGGAACTTGGATTAAAAACAAAAAGGTGCTGCTACAATGTGCACTGCTCTTTCATGTTCTCCAAATATTTACACAGTTTAGTTTTTTTTGCCCAAAAACAATTTGATTATTTTATCTGGTAATAAATGTAGTTGTTGGGTGCAATAAAAGGCTTGATTAATTAGTGCAAACAGAGGCAGTGCATTCATTGCTTACACACGTTCGTTTAAGTTCAGCGATTTTGTCTCGTTTATTATTATTAGTGTTGTCAGGTCATAACCGTACCTGTCGACCACTAGTTTAACGTTCGAACATCAGAGAAGGAGTTTAAACGGCGTTTGGTAACTGTTTTAAATCCCACTCTGTTTCTGTAGGTTCCTTCCAGCTTTGCTTGACTGGATTCATGATGACGACATGATACGTACGGCCAAAGATCAAATCCGATCTGACCGTTCTCGTTCAGGTCGCATGTTACGGGTACGGATACGTATCCGATCTAGGACCACATATGAAAGTGACTCAAATCTGAGACATTTGACCCGGCCACACATCCCAGAATAAATCGAATCCGATTCGAGTCGCTTCAGCCTGGTAATGCAGTCAATAACCACATGACTGATGTTCTGCTGGCAGCACTTCCTAGCTACCTAGCTAATTAGCATGCCCAACTAGCCAGTTGATGTTAGCTGCACTTTGCTTTGGACATCAAGTACAATCTCTTACCAATTAGCACAGCAAACAAAAAAGCTACAAAATAAGGCACTGCTTGGTAGCGTCTAGTCTGTAACTCCTCAGTGACACGGAGAACTGAGCGAGGGAGGAACGCAGGATCGTTTAACAATAGCATCTATACTATGTATGGTAGCTAGCATTCTTCCCATTGTCCCTTGCATTGTGAGCTGAGAGAAACAACGTAAATAAAACTGTTCATTAAAAAAAAAAAAGATTCCTAAGCATGGAATGATTTCTGTAAAGTAAACAATACAGGAGTGCAGATCGTACCGTGTGCGTTAACCCGTCACACTGTTACACTTTCATCTCGGTAAGGGCTAACTCCAAGTGCCTTCCTTACGCTGGTCACCGTTTCATTACTTTATGTAAAGTCATTTGTGTGTAAATTCTCTGCTGTTTTCTTATTTTCCATTAGAAATGATCACCTTGCGGTTTCCCGCCTAGCTGAGCCCAAATTTGCGCCCCCTGGTGCCTTGAATCTTCAGGATACAAATGTTCATAGAGTTGACCTTTCGTTTTTTTGTTATAACGGTCATTTGGGGCGGTTCACTGTTTTTTGTTTGTTTTCCATTTGAAATGGTAAAACTGCAACTTCCTCCTTGGCTGAGCACAAAGTGGCGCCCCCTGGTGTCTTGTATCTTCTATATCGTCTGTACGTAGAGTTATTCTTTATTGTTTGTATTCTTTAGGGGTTCTTATTGTGCCTGCACGGTGGTTTAGTGCTTAGCACTGCCTCCTCACAGCTCTGAGATCCCCTGTTCAAACCCGACCCTGTGCTCTGCCTCTGTGGAACGTGCTTGCTCCGGTTTGTCCTAACATTATAAAGATGTGTGTTAAGTTAATGGGTGTTTTCCCTTGGTGTGTGAATGTGCGTGTGCGTATGTTTCCTGCAATCGAGTGACAGGCTGTTTAGGGTTGTTCCTGCGCCCGGGCACCATCTCCCGTGACCCTGACTAAGATAAAATGAATAATGAATGAAAAATAAAAGATGATGAATGAATGTATGAACATTCATATTGCGTAGATTGATTTGTGTTGTTTGGTTCTAATCGGATATTATAAAACTGCTATTTCGTCCTCCACCCCCGTGCCTTGTTTTCTAACCATACACTCTTCACTGTTCGCACATCTTTTGTTTTTCATTCATAAGTTGTTGTGTTTGTGTGTTTTTTTTTGTTTGCTTTCCAACAGAAATGCTCAGATTGCTACTTCAGGCTTAGCTGAGCCCAAATCTGCCCCACAGTCGTCTCGTTTCCTCGCCATACGATGTTCATCGTTCGTAAACTGGCTCTTTAGTTTTTCAAATTGTGCCTGTTTTGTTTGTTTTCCATAAGAAATGGTAAAATTGTTATTTCCTCACTAGCAGAGCCCAAATTTGCACCCCCTCTATGAATCATATCCCCTCCATGCAGCGTTCACTGTTTGTAGAGGTCATCTTTCTTTTTTTTTTTATACTGTGCATGTTGACTGTTTGGGTTATTTTCTATTAGAAGTGGTAAAACTTGTACCTCCTGTCGAGCTCAGCTCAAATTGTCGCCCCCTGGTGTCTTGTTTCCTCTTGCTATGGTTTGATCTTTTGTTTTTTTTTTTGTTTACATTGTTCAGAAATGGTAAAACTCTCCTAAAAAATCTCATGTTCCCATCATGTTCAGAAGGTCTTTTTACTGTTTTGCTTCTGTTTGCCATCAGAAATTCTCAAAATGATATTTTCTCCGTAGATAACGCTGTTTTCCTTTTGTTCATCAGCAATGATAAAATTGCCATTTCCTCCCTAGCTGAGACAAGATAGCGCCCCCTGTTGTCTCGATTCCATGCCATCCATCGGTTCGTCCGTCTCTCCCTCTTTAAATCTGTCTCTTGTCCTTTGGCTTTCTCTTGCCCTAAATGACGCCTCGCACAGGTCCAAACCTGGACAGAGCGAGTCCAGGTCTTCATCTGCATCACTCTCGACCTCCTCCTTGTCCTCGTCCTCCTCTTCCTCCTCATCGAAAAGATGCTCTAGTCTCTCCGTTATCGATGACGAAGGTGAAGGCTGCGTTTCCCTTTCGTACACGCACATGGGAAGGTAGGGACTCGCTTCAAAGAAGCAGCAACAAGCTGAGACGCACTCGTCTTCTTCATCCCGCAGCAAACGCAACCTCTTGCGGGTCTGCTGGTGTAAAGTCGTGCCTGGTATCATCAACGAGACGGGGCTAGAACCTGGCATAAACGACCACGCTCCCTGGAGGAGGATTTCAGCCCGGAGGCGACGCAGGAGGTTGTTGATGAGAACGGAGCGGCGCAGGAACATTTCAGGGTCATCAATGAAGCGCATTTTATCCAGGGAGAGATGAAGGACATGAGTTTGTTCTTCTAAAACGGGGGGCACCTACAAAAAGAGGAAAGCGCACAGCATAATAATGAATTGATCATGTAAAATGTATTGTTTTTTGTTTTTTTTTTCACATTTTGTGGGAGGAATTTGATCAGACATTTGTCTGCCAATCCATGAAATTTAAATGCTCATCCAACAAAGGTCACTCCAAAAGCAAGGCATGTAACGGCCACAAAGGAACCTAGCGTAACTTCTAAGCAACTGAAGGCCTCCCTCACTGTTATATATACATACAAAAATAGAGCTTATTGGTTTGAACGTTCTAGTGTTATGTCTTAAGAAAAGAAAAAAAAACATTTAATTCCAGCATGTGAAACTTATCTCACTGTGAAACATGGTGGTGATATCATATTTTTTTGCCTGCATGTTTTGCTGCATCCAGACCAGGACGCCTTGCCATCAGCGATGGGACAACGAATTCTGAATGATACCAGCAAATTCTAAACGAAAATATCTGGATGTGGCCATGAGCTGAGGAGAACGTGGCAGGGTTGCAAGGAGAAAGACGTTCTAGAAGAACAAAAAAAAATCGGTCCATCGCTTGTAAACAGGAAGAGGCTTATTGGAAAAAAGCAATAGATGGACGAGACCGAAAAAGAACTTGGTTTAAATGAAAATATGTGTATGAAATATCCCCTAATTGTTTATGTATATATTAGTCGTTACACTGAATTATTGATCGTGTCGTGCGCTGCTCCACAGCAACATCTGTACACTGATTATGTAATCATGTACCATCACTTGAAGGTGTGGGAACAGAACAGAATATTATGGCCAAGTCCTACTGACATTAAAGTGTCTGAAAAGCACTGTATGAGAAGCCACTATAGTAGAGTATAGTATATACACTACAGTAGTATAGTGTATTCAGTACGGACTGTCGTGCTGTCAGTTAACTTACATTATGACAGTAACTTCTGAGGTTCAGCGGAAGCTCCTCCTCCTCCATATATTTCCTCTTAAAGTAGGTGAAACGTGACATGGTCATATGATTAATGGCTCGCCTACAGTGTGGCTCTGGTACAAAAAAAAAAAAACAAGATAAACATCATTAATATTGCAACAGGTAAGTTAGAACAGTGCTTGTACCAAATGCCATTACCCCTTTGCCCCCTGAAGCATGGAGCTTCGAGGGCTCGAACCTCTTGGAAAAAAGACCTCAGAGCTAACGGCTGCATTTGGGACATAAAAATCTATACAATGTTTATTGGCTATGCTTTCGTTCTTACAAACAAAAGTGTGCTTTTTTTTGTTGCTGGTTTTACAAACATTGAAGATTCCAAGGGCAGCATTTGCTTTATATTACTTAAGTTAGTTTTTAGAGTGGCACTGTGTACAATAGGTACATGGACACGGATGATCTGTCAAATGTAGTAACACAAACTGGTGTGTGTTGCTGACCGTCATTGAGCTTGTGAGTGCTGCCCTCGGATGTGGACTGGGTAGAAGCACTAACTTCAGGCTCCCAGGTTGGCTGGTAAATTGGAGGCGGGGCTTCAGGATCATGGTCGTAGAAAGGGTTCATGGACAAGACCAGAGTCATGGCTTTTTTCCTATGCTGGCAAAGACACACATAGACAAATATTAGAAACGCACATGTGTATAGTTTAATCCAGAAGCAGAGCTGTTATGGTCAGCAGGAGACTCAGGAATTCAGACCGAGAGGAGAACCAAACTTCATTCCTTAACCAAACTTAACTTTAACAACATAGTGGAACCAGGACTTTCAAGACATTTGCTATGAAAAGGCAGTGACACTCTGAACAGGGCACCAGTCTATTGCAGGGTTCAATGACTGCATCAACTCATCTAGTGTTGATGTTGTAAGTCCAGCCATGGGTTCAAACCCAAGTCTTCAGGAACTGCACAGGAGCAGGAGCTACCTCACTGTTTCATGAAATTCCTTCAAAAAGTGACTAGAACTAAATTAACAAGTAGATTAATCTGAACTTGGGGGGGTTTCAGGAGGGCTTACATCTTTTTGCATCTTTGCATCACATTAACCCCACCTAATTATCCTCGCTGTAATAAAATGAGAAGTGGCACACAGGGAGTGATGCAATAATCGGTAAAGTGGGTGAAAGAGTCCTATTATTAGAGTTGTTATTTTACTCTCCCCATTGTAGCTGGCTTCAAGAAAGTAAAAAAAAAACAGCAAAAAGGAAGCTGCAAAAGTGAGTGAAAACAAGTGAGACGTGGAAAAAAAAAATCATGAGGAGAGAGGATGAAGGAAAGAAAGTGGGGGGAAAAGTACAATCAAAACCAGAAACAACCTTCTAGCTTGCCAGCAGGCACTGTGCGGTTCGATTTGAGAGAGGCGTGAACGAAAGAATGGAAATTCGATCCTGCCCAGTCTACACCTTGTGTTTGTATTACTGTCTTTATGGAAACCACAACGTAGGCATGGGAGGAGATTTCACTGATTTCATTTGGAGAACAAAAAGAGTGAACCTTTTTTAAGGTAACCGAGTTTAAGGGTAAAGCTGGAATGACTTAACAGACAGTTAATGGAAGGTCCTCGGAATACGAACGTGTTTTGGCAGATGTGGATGCCCCAGCAACATGACCACGCCGCTACGACGCCACATCCCTGCTGGAGGAATGTTTGGCTGCTGATCTCCTGGTTATCACACCCTCAATTTATGACATCATTACAGCACAGTTCGATTGATGTTATAGTTAGAGGCTCATGGAAGCTTCTTGAAGTCTCGGAGCTCATCCAGATACTGGTGGAGTAATGATTAAAGCCCTGGGCGGTGAACAAGCCTGTGTGTGTGTGTGTTTGTGTGTGCAGAAAAGCTGCACACACAGATCCCAGGAGGGAAAAACCCTCGACTAGCCTGTAGGCATGAAGAACAGCTGCCACGCAGACGATAAACCATGCAATAATCTCATAGTTTTACACACACACACAAAAAGAGTGAGAGAGAAAGAGAGAGAAAGAGAAAGAGAGATAGTGAGAGAAAAAGATAGAGAGAGAAAGAGAGAGAGTGAGAGAAAAAGATAGAGAGAGAAAGAGAGAGAGTGAGAGAGAGAGAGAGAGACAGAGAGAGAGAGAGATCTGTGCTTCCATCTTGTGCACTTTATCTCCTTGTAAGGAAAACACTAAACACAAAGAGACCCTGCTGAGAAAGTCATAAAACCAGAGGAAGTGCATTCTTTTCTAAAACCCAAAAACTATGGCTAAGCATGCATGATTTGGGATTGAGAGGCACGACTATTATTTAATTTTAGACTAAAAACAAGCTTATATACTCCTAAATTTCCATTTGACCAGTGCTTCTCTGATAATCCTTACATTTTGTTTTCTATCCCAAATTCCAGGTCCCCCATTTCTTTTTTTTCTTCTCACTGTTAAATTTACATTTGTGCCATTTAGCAAACGCCCTTATCCAATTATCGACTTTCAATTAATACAGTTTCACAATCCAAGCAATTGTGAGTTAAAGGCCCTGCTCAAGGACCCAACTGTGGCAGAGGTGGGATTTGGTACCTTAATCTGGTACCTTAGTACCATAGTCCAGTACCTTAACCGTCACCTCATCTTCATCAGTTTTTCTATCAGGTATGTGCTGCATAACGTGCACTTAAGACAATACCCGTTTGTGTATGTCCATGGCCTGATAAGACTATCATCCTTATTATTATTAACTGACCTAACGCTTGTTGTAATGGTGCCCCCAACAGTGGATAATATATACACTTTTAGGATTATATATTGTAAAGCTGCTTTGAGACAATGCTCCATTGTAAAAATCGCTATATAAATAAATCTGACTTAACTTTTCATACTGTACCTCACTGTACAGTACTTTCATACTGTAGCCACTTTTGACAGTGGACAGGGAATAGCATGGTTAGTACTCTGCCCAGTCACAGCCTCATTCATAGCAGGGTGTGAAACACTGCGTGATGTGACTCATTCCTCCCATAATCAGCATGAAATAAGTTTCGTTGCCACAGTAGCCCTTCTCTCATTTCAGACCTTACAGTACAGCCTTTGACACCCTCATACATCAATAAGCCCAGTCATAGACTGGTATTTTGTCCCTCCTCAGAACACTGTCAGTAGGTATTCACAACTGCTGACCTGGAGCACCCCACGAGGCTTGCTATTTCCCAATCATCTTGGCAAAGACTTCCAGGTCTGTGCGCCTGTCCGTCCAACACACCAACTCTGAGAGACCACTGTTTTCTTATCATCTAATATATCCCACACGCTGACGTGCGCAGGTAATGAGATGATCGTCATTATTCGTAATTCGATCTCCGAGCGGTCTGAATTTTCCTCTGCTAGAAATACGCATAACCTAGTGACACTGCCAAATACTACTGCAAGTTTAATTACATTCAAATGCCCGTGACACATTTGTTGCACCGGCCAATAGAAGAGCCATATTTTTCTGTACACTCCTGAACATAAAAGCAGATACTCGGTTGCTGTATAAACTTTGTGAGGTGAGGTTAAATGGGAAGGAAGACAGACAACAAGGACAACAGTGTGCACAATAGGCAACCAAATTGACAGGGACTGCAGCTGAAGGCCTTTGTTCACTGCCTGGTCTCCCTTCATGCTTAGTGGCTGGGAACCGAGTCCATACAAGGCAGGAATTACTACAACCAGTAAATGAAAGACCAGTAAAGTAACACCATAAACATTTAGAGAAGGGTTTCCTGGAAGAGACCTTTATTAACTCCATCATGTAAACTAACTTGGCCGCAGTGGGCTAAACTCTTCCATGACACAACTTTAGGGCAACTGTGATATGGTCAGATGAGTCAGAGCGTTGCCTCTGCTTTAACGATCTGGGAGGTTTTTAACTGAAGTTGGATCCTTTTTCTTTTTGAAGTGTGATTCTCCTTTAAATTAATAAGTCTGTAGAGCAACTCTGCATACCCACATGTTGCTCTTATTTCTTCATGTCCGAGCAGAACATATCATTGCCATTTTCACATTCAACAAGCATGATGTAATGCTGGAAACTTTGCCCGGCCAGGAAAACCAACGGATGGCAATCCCACTGAAGACTTGTTGTCTTTTCTGATAAAGTAGGTGAAATGCCAAAATAGACAGAAACAGAGACCCTGGTTGAATCGGTACCTGGCAGAACTGGTGCTGTTATTGAGGAGGGATATATACCCCAACTCAAGTCAGTTGTTCTATCAGAAACGAATGAACAAATCGAACAAATTGTTGACCAGTGGAGTTCCAAGAGAGTCACATTTAAGTTTATAAATCCTCACTGAGCTATATGTGGTATATAAAGTACATGCTTCCTTAATTAAGGCAGTTAACCAAACAATTCCCAGACTAGAAATATCATGCAATCCTACAAAAGGCTGCAGGCCCAAGGTGATAACTTCTACAATCCAATGTAAGGGGACTTGATCAAAATGTCTGAATCTTAGAGATTTATCAACATCCACACAGTGTCTGTACCGGCCAGAATCCATGTAGCTGTAGCTGTTCTTGAGAGGGACAATGAAAAAGATATGAGATAAAATACTAACTAGAACACTGAAAACAGCATTTGTTAGCTGTTCCTAACAAACCATACTATGAAATATAATGATTTAAATCTTTTTTGGATTGTTGTGTCACCCCGTCCCTCATCTCCGCCTTATGTTTTCAGAACAAATACATTTTGTAGTTATGTCCCCACTCCCTAGTCTCACTTGTGAAAATTAGGAAACATACCACAAGTCAAAAGATCAATAGGATGCTGTAACATCTGGATCATCTGACGACCACAGAAAGACCAAGTCTTATATTTTGCTGTATGTATGATGATTTTGTTACTGTAACTGAGAATATGACGCTCACCTTACTTTCCTGTACCCACAATTAGTTTAGATGTTATTTGGTGATTGTAAAAATACACATTTTTGGTAAATCTTTGGAATGTACTCAGTGTCCTAATACATTATGTATGGCCACCATGTGATTACATGTACAGTATTTGCTAATGGCGTTTTGTATAAAAAGTAATAGGACTAAGAAACATTAACTAGAAAATAGAAAACCGCCTGAGCTTGACCAGTACTCATTATGAAAAGGTAAACACTTGTGATGTTAGGTTTAGTATTTAAAAAAAATACAGAAAAGGATATTACAGGAGCAAATGGCACCCGTTCACCGCAATGACTCATAAGGTGGTTTGTTAAAGATAGACAACTATAGATCTCAGAATCAGCACTGTATTAATTCTATCCGCAATGGGTTAGCGGGCAGTTCTGAGGCTAGTGCCAGCAACACTGCCCTTTGTAGTTACAGCAGCTGGAGTAATGCCTGCTTTAGGGGTTCAAAGGAAAGATGGAGATTGTAGCTAACACTGTAACTAAGTCCAAAGGAGCAGTCAAGGGTTTAAACACAGGGCAGAAATGGCACGATCCCTTCTGGAATTTGCAAATAAGAGGGTGTTGGCCCACTGTCATGTTCCAAAAACCTACAGGGCAAGCCACAATGGCAGTCAGGTATAGTTTAATTTCCCCTTGTCTACCAGTTCCTGGGGGATGGTAAAATTATACAGAAGGATCAGCAGAACTAAACCAATTGCAATCAGAGGAGCATTGATGTTTCTTTAGATGTTGCAACAGTACACACTTCTTATTTCATAACTTTAGTTCCCATCTGTGGAAAAGAGACAGGCAATTAAAAAAAATAGTTAGAACATGAGGACCAGTGCCCGATTGCATTAAACACCTTTTTCATCACATTTTTCCCTGAAGAAAAGATTTTTCCTAACCAAAGTTAAGTGTGTTGCATGAAATCCCTCAGACGTTTCACTTAACTAAAACAGTAAGGGATTAACTAAAAGTGACTGAGGTTTTATTGCCATAAAGCTTCACTGTTTCCATGACAACAACTAAACAGAAGAAAAAAACATTTGCTTAAAACTGGTGTCTGAGAGGTGCCTTAACAGTTTTTAAACCCAATTTCAAAATAATAGAGGAAAGATGAAGAGGAAATCAAACACACATATAAAAAATGTTATAACTGATAATGACAACAATATTACTACTAATTACAATAATAATAACTGTATCATATATAAAAGTATTATACTTATTATTTAATATTTTCTTTGTATTTTAAACAGGAAGAAAAACTACTTGCCCTTCAAAAAAGTCTACAAATTCAGATGAGGTTTTGCGTCCCTTAGAAAATTCAAAAAGAATTAACCATTAAGTAGCTTTATGCAACACTTAACAGTGTTAAGGTTAACATTGAGGGACATTTGAACTTTTAAGGGTTTATGACAATTTCCATTACATTAGGTAATGCAATTAGGGGATATTACAAAACGAATATAAAACGATTAAAAAGGAGAATTTATATTTAATTTCATTAAACAAGATCATCAGAAAAACAAATAAAAAGTCAAAGAACACTGTTCGGTTACGCAAATGAAATTCAAACTCAGTTATGGTAAGTGATATATTCATGGGGGTGAACAACAAGCATGTTAAACTGGACAAGTGCGCCCTACATTGACTGCTCAGTAGGGTGTATGGTCACCCAAGACACACTGACAGTGATGGGCGATGGACAGGATCAGATTATCCAGCAGTTCATTTTTGTGAGCAGAGTACAAACGACAGAAACATTGTAGGGTGTCAGATGGGAATCTGTGTGTTCTTGGGAGCGTAACATTGGACCTTGCCATATCAGAGTGGCATAGGGGCATAGGTCTACAATCTGGACTTGTCTTTGCTCTATTTCTTCAGGGGATGTGTAATGACCATTTGTCCCAGACCCCCTCATTTCTTTGGAATTTTTGAATGCCTTAAGACCAAGCCATATTTAAGGAGATTTGCCTATATCCTGTGCATGCACTATCTCATTAAACTGCCTTAGTCTGACAGCAAGTCGGACCCGAGTGAACCTGGGCATATCACAACCGCACTGCTCTACGTCCTGAACCTGTTTTTGTTGTATTTGTTTAGCCTCTGTGATTGGCCGCAGACTACTTTGGGATCAGAAATTCATCGGGTTCAGGCTACGTTACAGGAATTTGACTTGACCCTGTGGCTGTACAATAAATTATCGCAGTCTGACAGCAAGCTGGAGCAAGAAGACCTCAGCATATTAAAAGAGGCACGAGTTGAACCTGTCTGTAGTGATGTTGTTCCAGGGAATAACATTAATCAGTTTAAGCTGTATTGGCTCTGCTCAGGAAGAACCACTGTTATTGCTGCTACATCTATAAATCAGTGTGGTTTGACAGCACACATAAGCCTTCAGACTATACTTCAGACTGAGTCTTTAAAGCTCAATTTTAGGATGCACATATTAGTCATTCGTCTGACACATTCACTTCAGTTACCCAGAGTTACTTACAGCTGAAGTCGAAGAGTTGAGGTTTGTGTTTAAGGACCCAACACTGGAAGCTTGGCAGAGCCGTGATCTGATCACACAGACATTGCATTTAGTAGCCTTGATCCAACCACTGAAGCAGGACTGTACAAATAAGCTTTAGAATACAACTCATGTAATTATGCAAAATAACCAAACCACAACCCATGGACTAATACGTGGTTCCAATTCCGCCAGTGGCTGGAACGGAACATGCCCTTTGGAAGGTTCACTTCAGGACAGTCCAGCTGGACCATGGGTTTGCGGTTTGGTTTGCAAATGCATCTGTAGTGTCTGGTGGACAAGAAAATGGTTGCGTTTGTTTAGAAATGTATCAAACGCCATGTTTTGTTGATTTTGATTTTTGATTTAAAAAATGGGGGTATCTCACATATCGTGAGGGAACACAAAAATTATTGGTCTTAAAAAAATAAAATAAAAAAAAGAATACATTTCTGTATGTACATTAAAGCAGTATGCATTTTGTACCGTGATAATACCTATGCAGGCGCATTAAAGATTCTGCTTCACTGCACGCGCGCTAACGTTACGCATCACACACACGTACGCTTACCTTGGAGCTGCACGTGTGCACGCTCGTTATGCTGAGCGATAAAGTGCAGTAAATCCTCTGTACGTTTCGAGTAGCTGTGGATTCCGGCGATGCAGGTACGAAGCAGATCTGTAAGCACTGGTTGATCTCACTCACGCGTTAGACTGAGTAGAAGCAGACGCACGGCTCGCGCAGACTGCAGTCGGTAATGAAAAACAGAAGCTGTAGATCGTGTCACGGAATGTCGCGTGCATCCGGTGACGCTCCATCATCCAGCAGAAACACTCGATCTTGTAGTGAGAATGAGGATGACGAAGAGGAGGAGGATGTCACGGGTCATATCAGTGTCTCTTTCCACTTCTGTGTTTATTCCACCGCCCTCTAGGCTCTTTCTCCGCCTCCCTCGGTCTGGCTCCCCTCCTTCTGTCTTTGATTCAACACCTTATGTCTGTCCTCGCGCTCTCTGTCTGTCTGTCTCTTTCTTGCTCTCTGACTTCCTTGCAGAAATATTCAAGTTCAGGCAAAATTGTTGGAGAAGGGCAGTCTGAAATAGAGTCAGGGCTCTGACTTGGCCACTCAGTAACATTCCCAAATCCTATCCTTTGTCTTGTTGTTGCCAAGCTGGAACGATTGTTCATTTAAAGTCATGTTCAGCAATCAGTGGCAATATTAATGTCAGGCGCATCTCTGAAACCACCTGAGGCACCCAAGCTGTCAGTGTGTTTGACCGTAGTGGGTGACCATACACCCTACTGAACAGTCAATGTTCACCCCCATGAATATGTCACTCACTACTGAATCGCCATAATAGAGTTTGCATCTCGTTTCGAACAACTTTCTTTGACTTTTCATTTGCTTTTCTGATTATACCGTTTATTGAAATGAAAAGCTTCTTTTGTAATCTCTTCATATTCATCTTGAAATATCGCCTACTTTTTGTGAGCAGTGTACTTTACCATTCTGTTCATCTTTCTCTCCTCTAAATGTGTTTTGTAGTTAATATGGGTTAACTGGATCAAGTGTAGTTTCAAAATGCACACCACCACACAAAGCAGTATCCTGTTTGTCCACCAAGGCTGTCATTATATTCTAACAGGGACCTTCAGTCATTGTTTACAAAGTTTTGTGCAAAAGTTTGGGCACTCCCGTCCAAATAACACGTGTAGATTTTCTATTTAACCTAGCACAATAATTGAAGGGAAATTAACTTAAAAAAGGGACAATTAAGTTTTTCCCTCCATAGGATGTTTTACTTTTGAATGAGACTGTATAAATATTGCTTCCTCACAACTGTATGATGTAGGTAAACCCATCTGACTTCAAAATCAGCTGGTTCTCCATTGTGTTATTTATCCAGACCATACTGAACAGCCGGGTTTAGATTCTGTCCTGTAGAACCATTCTTCATTTTACACCAAACCCACCTTGAATGTTTGTTGACGCAAGGCTGTATTTTTGTCTGACCATAGATTCCAGTGTTCCAGTAGCATCGAGTGGACTACACTGCATACTTAAGGGCTTATTTTGTGGTTGGGAGAGGGAAAGAAATTTGTTATGGTATGCCACATGTTTTTTTGGCATGGGGCTGGAACGTACACTTTCTTGAGGCCCAAACTGCTTTAATCTTCCGAATATCTCCTGCACATATCCCTTTGCCTCTCCAATCTTTCTCCTCAGTGCACTGAAACAAATCCTTGTAGTCATGGTCCAAGAACTAGTGGAAAGCCATCATAGAGGAGTGGAGATTGTTAGAACAACAAATGAGAGACCAATTCCATACTAATGCCCATGGTTTGGGAATGGGCTGTTCTGGTGTCAGGTTGCCACAAACTTTCCACGCAGTGTGTACACTTACATTTATAGTCTGTTCACAACAACGTTTGTTGACAAAGGTTGTTGCTGTGCCTAATCTTAATGTGTATGGAGGTACAGCTAAGATTTGGAAGTAAAGACCTTTCGATTTAAAAGGCTCAAAGATAAAAGTCTGTAAAGGCAATCGTATCTTAAGTTATCTCCACAATATACACATTGTAAACGTAACTGTATCATTTTAAATAATACCTAACAACATGCATTAAAAGAACCTTTGATAATTATAGACACAATATTTTAGAAGAAAAGTTTTGAAAGCTTATATGCTTCAAAATTGTTTGGTCCAATGCCTTTTTTTTACCAGACCCTACACACATTTTTATTTTATACTGTAATAACCGATACATTAGAAACTTCATCTAACATATATAGAGTGCCAATTAATCAAATCTCTAGCATATATACAGTCAAATCCGGTTAATAGGACCAGCCGCTTATTTGGACCAAAATTCCATTTAATTGGACCAAAGAACGTGAGAGCGAATAAGAAAAATAAGCCACATGTCACCACTTAGAGCGGATACAAAGTGGGTCAGCGAGATATGGGAGAATTTTTGGGATCCCTGGGAGAATTTATGCTTTTATCAAAGGTCAGCAAATCCGAAAAGATGTGTTGACAAGAGCAAAACCAGCGGGAGGTGACCACGCCCACCACTTTCTTGATTTTGTTCAAGTGCAGTCCGTCA
>JAUZST010008978.1:0-13254 GCA_034779995.1 Parotocinclus haroldoi
TGTATTACTGTAAAGCTGCTTTGAGACGATGCTACATTGTAAAAAGCGCTATATAAATAAAATTGAATTGAACTGAAGTTCTGGTTCCAGTTTTAGTCCTTCATATGTTAATGGCAACAAAGATCATGTCTAATTAATTTCCTCTTTTCCGAGGTTCTCACTCTAACAGTGACCCTGCTATGGGAGATAATATCAGACAGAATGATCAGCCATGCCGAAGATGCTCCCTCTCCCATCTCTACATAGATTTAATACACTTAAATGTTTTATATATAATGTTAATGATGTTTATTACCCAAATGAGGATGGGTTTCCCTTCTGAGTCTGGTTCCTTTCGGGTTTCTTCTTCCTCTTAATCTCAGGAAGTTTTTTCCTTTCCACTGTCGCCATTGGCTTGCTCATTAGGGTCAAATATAATTACATTTGTGACACTTGTTTATACATCAATGTAAAGCTGCTTTGTGGCAATGTCTATTGTAAAAAGCGCTATACAAATAAAACTGAATTGAATAGAATTGAATTGAACTGAATGCTGCAGATTTTTTTTGTAACCTTGGCCAGATCTGTACCTTGCTACAATTCTGTCTCTGATCTCTGGCAGTTTTTTTAACCTCATGGTTCTCATTTGCATTGACATGCACTGTGAGCGGTGAGGTTCTTATATAGACAGGTGTGTGCCTTTCCTAATCAAGTCCAATCAGTTCAATTAAACACAGTTGGATTCCAATGAACCATCTCAAGAAGGATACTTCTTGTACTAATGTATTAATGTACAGCTGTACATTAATGAAATAAGTCTTCATTCTCACGCTTATAAAAAAAACTGAACTAGCCCAGGGAAAATAGTTTTGTATATATGTGTACGTGTGTGTGTGTGTGTGTGTGTGTATAAAACCAAAAGAAGAAGATTGCTAGACGTGACGTTATTGCCTGTTCGTTCACATAGTGACAAACTGTTTTTTCTCAGATTACAGTTAATCACCCAGTTTGTTACGGAAACTTCATACAGGCAACAACGTAACGTTCTTATGGGTTCTACTTATCAGTTAATGATTTTAAAGGCGTTATTAGAATTGTTATTAAATTGTTATGCTTAATTACGGCTTATTCATAAGAACACAGCTGATAAAATGTTAGCAGTTAGGTTAGCCGTTACAGCATTGTTTATTAAGATGTAATGTATATTTGTGTTGTTTGTTCATAGTTTTTCACTCACAATGTACTGCAGTAAGGAAAGGTGAAATTTAAGATTCAAACTCACAATCAAACGCCTCTTATTGACCAATGTTTAACTTTATGCTTGCGTTTATATACTCTGTGAGAGAGCATCATAACATACATACATCATAACATACATTTCATAAAGTTTACAAGTAAGGAGTTAAATATGTACACATTGGTCATGCAATAAATGAACTGTGTGGAAGTTTTATTAGCTAGCTTTTATTTGGATTTTTTCATTTTATCCCCTTATTCTGGTGAGAAAAACTCAGACCATTTCTTTTTATCTTGTGTATTTTATGTTGTGAACTTGTGCTGAAAGGTTTTTCCCAATTGCTATGCACTCACTACCCACTAATGATAAGTTGAAAACAGAATTTTAGAAATGTTTTGGGTATGCAGTCGTCTTGGGTATGATGTCCCAAGGTTCGCACACCAGGATTTTTTATTTTTTGCCATTCTTCTCTGAATGTCCTCTCAAGCTCTGTCAGGTTGGACAGATATTTTCAAGTCTCTCCAGAGACCAAGGGATCTGGCTGGGCCACTCAAGGACATTCATAGAGCTGTACCTAGGTCACTCCTGTGCTGTCTTGGCTGAGTGCTTAGTCATAGTCTTGTTGGAAGGTGAACCTTTGGCCCGGTCTGATGTCCTGAGTGCTCTGGACCAGGTATTGATTAAGAGTATTGTTGTGGGGTCAGGCACTAAGGAGAAATGAACATTTATTTAGTTAAATTCATGAATCCAAACAATATTTCAAAAAACCTTTAACATCCAAGAGAAAGAGAATGACTGGAGTTGAAATAAATGTGTGTCCCCCTGTATTCTCAGTATAAGGTGAATTGGTTCATAGTAACCTGCTGTTTAAACTTATAATACAGTGATGATTAATTTGGATCATTTTTACACTTTTTACTGCACTCTAACTTTGATAAAGGAGGGGGAACGTTTTTGCCTTCTTGTATAAACCGTTTGTTAGGATACCAATATTTTTTATAATGTTTTACACACTTTACTGCACTCTAGCTTTAATATATAAGAGGAAACACTTTTCTGTGTCCAAACGCTCCTTCCTTTAATAGTGTTGGATGTTTTATGAATGAAATACAAGACCTTAAAGGTTCAAACCTTAGAGGTTTGAAATGCACCTCAGCTGCAATATATAAAAGGGAAACAAGTTTTGTATGTGTATAGTACAGTGAAAAACACAAATTAATGTGCGTGTAATGTAGTTTATTTACGTAATCAGCAAGCCTTTAAAGTACAAATTCCCACAAGCACCTACCGTACGAAGAAATTAGCCTTAATCGATTCATAACAAAATTCAAACAAAAGCTTACGACAGGGTAAAAGTTAGCATTAACAAGTACATTCGACTGACATTTGAACCAAAAAAAATTCAGTACACATTGCCTCGTGTACTTTTAAAAACCATAATTTTTTATATATATATAATATAAATATTATAATTAATAAAAACGTTAGATGTACTCGCGCATTACTCTTATAAATGCTGCACTAGATGAACAACGTCATGATTTCGCGCATGCGCGCTAGTGGGGGAACAGGGGGACCTGAATTGGCCGTAACACCTGCTCTTCCACTGATTTACCTTACAGATGTGATGACTCTGTGTCAACCCCGAAAGTGTCTTCCTTGTTGCTTTCTTCGTCGCGCCTGTCAGTTAAAGTGGCGGGTGTTTTGTCTTGTACAAAGGCGCATGCGCGGATTAGAACGCTCTAATGTACAATTAAAATTTACTTAGTATTTGTAGACTTAGTTTATAGTGTCGAATGACTATAAAATATTTAAATAGTATGAGTAAATCCATAACAAAATTCCTTTTTTTTTAAACAGTTAAAAACGTAATATAAAAAGTATAAGTATACATTTAGGATTTTACTTAAGAAATTCTAGTTCTCACTAGATCTCAATAATACAAAGTTGAAATTATGAGAATTAATTTAATATATATTACTATATCACCAAGTTTGTTTTTTCAGTGTAACGTATAAAATAATGCAGAATATATTTCCTGATATGGACTGGGTAATGGGTTAGAAATGAAAGGATGCCACATCATTTGGTAGAAATGTAAATTGTCCTCTTGTGATGCAGCAGGCTAGTCCATTTAGCTGAATTTCCACTTCAGCAACACATTCAGTACTTGGCTTATATGGCCTGTGTGTTCTTGTATGCATACCTGACAATGTTGAGCCATGCTCTTAATGAGACAACAGGAACCAGGACCCACTGCACCAGCGTAGGCTCTGACAATGGGTTCAAGGATTTCATCGCAATACCTGTTATTACAATACCTATTAATGCAATACAATTACAGTACAATACAGGTAATGCTGTTGTCTGGACTGTAAGGGTCAGTGTGTCCTTCCACTAAACTGGTTATGTTGAATGATGCTGAAGGCAGAATAACGTTGTGCACGGTGTCTCCAGACCCTGTCACATCTGTCATGTACTCAGGTGAAGTCTACTCCCATCTGTCAAAAACACAGTATCTAACAGTATTCTAAACCCACCATAGTACTGAAACAGCATTAATTAGGGTACTTAATGACTGAATGATCTATAAATATCAGCAGATTATGGACATGCTTCTTTTCTTGTTCTAGTATATTTAAGTGCAGCATTTGTCAAGTCGAATGGATTTCTATAGCGCTTTTTTACAATGGAGCATTGTCTCAAAGCAACTTTATAATATTATATTGTCTTAAAAGCATGTCCCAAATTGAGCAAGCCTACGAAAAACTCAATTAATATAGAAGGAAGAAACATTGAGACGACCAAGACTCAAAAAAGGCCCCAGCCTTCTTGGGTGGCCTAGATGTTAATTGAAATAATTAAGTTGTAGTAATAGTTAAGTAAATAATACAGTTTAAATTAATAATAAAAATGTTATTGCATTAAATTAAAGATTACAAATATAATTTGACACTGCAGATCAGGATATCTTACTGAATGGGCTATAAAATACTATAGGTATTAAAGGACTGGCACTTTCTTGGTTTAAATCCTATCTGACCAACTGGTACCAGTTTGTTTATGTCATAATCAATAGATGCTAAAACATTCTTAATAATGCAGGCTTTTAGTTAGATTTCGACTATGACAAATGGCTCGAGTTGGCTCTTGCCTCTTGGCTGTGTTAACTTCTAACCCCCCCCCTTCTAGCTAAGCTGCAAAAGTTAATGCTTCCAGAGTTTCATGATGAACATGGGAACAGTGATTGTTAACAGGCCCTGCTTTTAACCCATAAGTAACTATATTTCCTCATTTCTCTCCAAGCTGATGTTCCAGTATGAGCGCCAGAACAACACACTTAGATGAGCCTCCACCTCAGTATCAGTCTACTGGTTTTCATCTATAGAAACCAGTCCCATTATGCCTGGGCCACACCAGACGATGTGCATTCTATTTTGTTATTTAATTTAATTTTTATTTCCTTAATTTTCCTGGAAATACAACTTAACTTTTTGTTAAAATTGTTCATTTCAATTAACATCTAGGCCATCCAATGATGATGGGCTCCTTTTTTAGACTCTTGGTCCTCCCAAGGGAGTTTTTCTTTGCTACTGTCACCCTAAGCTTGCACAATTTGGGATTGTCCCATAATAAATATTGATAATATGTTATTGTAAAGCTGCTTTGAGACGTTTAAAAAAAGCATTATATAAATAAATTTGACTCTGACTTTGTGCTCGTCCTATTTCTGCTTGCATAAGAGAGCAGACACGGGTCCTACTGAGGATCCAAAGACCTTCTACAGCCTTGTCCAGCTCTCCTAAACTGCCTGCTTTCTGGAATCTCCTCCATACTCAAGACTGGCATTAACTGACCAGAGCAATATCCCAGAAGTTGAAGCAAGTTGCTGCTGTACTCTGAATTAAAAAATAAGTGTTCCTGTAATTTTTTGAGCAGTGTGTAATACTACTTACATATAACAGATTAGGCAGCCCTTTAAATACGACTGTTTATTAGTTCAACATATGAACACACTAGTCATTGGCCAGTTTAAAATGACCATTTAACCTAATGCATGTGTATCGAATGTGTGTGTGTGTGTTAAACATACGTGGAAACAGACAGGACACGCAAACTCCAGGGCTCAGGAACAAACGTGTATGTCAGAGCTGTGAGAGCTACGCTAACCACATGTAGCACTGTGCCACCCAGCAGAGCTGTTTATGCTCAATATACTGTGCAGTGTTCAACAAAATTATATTAATTTAAATGTTTATTAATCATTTTCAATTAACACGTAAGCTAAACAGAAGGTGTCTTGTTACAATCATAGCCAATGTATTTCCAACTGAATGTGTACAAAACATGGTGACTTAAGTCAATTATATTACAAAACAGATTAAACATAAAATCAAGGGAACTGAGGGGGCTGTGATGAAGGATTATCTTCTTTTATCAGGTATGACTTTATTTCCACTGGTCGCAATGGGTATGAGAAGTTTCCTGTACTCAAGTGGGAGGAACTTCTCTATCAAAACAGTGACTGGAGTACTGTCTGTTACAAAACCCTGCCTTTAAAGAGAAAGAAAATTGTTTAGAGTGATGCCTAGGAAGTGTAAAATTGAAAATAATACATTTACTAATTAAATATACCTTTTCATAAGAAGTTCAACATCTTCAACCTCGATAGTTTTCCTTTTTGCATGAGCAGAATATGCGTGCAAATCATCTGCAAGACGACTGAAGTACTTTTGCAGTCTGATACATGAAAGATGCACAAACAATTAATACTTATTAAAACTCATACTGAACCCAAACTGTTCCATGGTAACCACATATTAATATCATTAAATGTAACTGATCTATGTAAAGTATTCCCTTACATTTCATTGATGACTGGGTAGACATCACTGGCCACTTTGGTTTTGGCAAAGTGTTTAAACACATTCATAACATAACTCTTTGGAAGGACATCGTTAGAAACAGACTGAATCCTTTGCTTTGGCCGAGACTTCACAGCGTTCGAGATGTGGCTACAGACACAAAAGATTGCCATTCATGATTTGTAATTAGAAAATGAAACAAGATTGCAATGCATTCGAAAATTTGAACTAATTACATTGTATTCAAAGGTTTGAGGACTGTGGGAGTGGCCAGTGGCCCAGGAGTTGCTACCCTTTTCTTTTGTCTAATGAAAGCAGGAGTTTGAACAGAAATATCTGTGGAAAAAATATATATAAAAATTAAAAAACAGATAACAACAGCACTGGTTATTTACATGTCTGATAGTCCTACTGTCACTTAATGCACCTTCATCCTCCTCTTCCTCTGCATCCAGCATTTCATTATCAGCAGAAGCGAGGGTGGGGCTCAAGTGGGCAGAAGGAGCCACTATATTGTCATTTTCTGATTCACAAGTGTCTTTAGTATGACCCTCTTTTTCATCATTTTCCACTTGTGACAAACTTTTCTGATGCGTCACAGGTGAAGAGTGCTCTGGAGTGTGGACGATGGATGGTGAGGCAACGCTAAGGCGTGGTTCATCCTCCAAGGCAGCCAACTCCTCTGGACTGTTGCTAACAGTAATAAGTTGCAGTTCTACATAAAAAAAAACAGTCAACTTGATTATTAGAAATATTGGGAAGCAGCACTCTGTTTGCTATGGATTAAGGAAGAACTACAAATAAGGAAAAAAAGAAAGTGCAAAATGCAGAAGTTTAGTGCATTATGCCTTTAACACATTATCTTAACATTGTCCCCAATGCAAATAAGAATCCTTCACAGGGTAAAATAGCATAAATACAATTAATAATATTTTTAAGGGTTGAGCATTTTTTAAAATCTATTTGACATGATGGAGTATCTAGTGTCAATTCTACAACAGAGGCTGGTTTAAAGGCTCAACACAAAGCCTCCATACTTGAATCCGACTGTCACTGGATGCCAATTGGATGCATTTATTGCTAAAGATCATACAGGTCCAGTTCGTAGCAATCCAGATTTTGTGTTCATGACAAAACTGTAAACAAAGGGCGATGGTGGCTGGCTATCAAAGGCAAGACATGGAATCAGCGCAATGACAAATTTGTCATTGTATTTGTAAACTGTATGGCCAATTTTGAAGCAATCCAACATTTCTGGATTGAATCATTTGTTGTCTTACGTCATAGCCTTTTCATTATCTCTTACTTTTAAGTGTTCATTTTTGACTAATGCTCTTGCAGAGTGTCTCAAAACAAAACTACGAGATAATGTATGTGATTACATGATGCGCCTAGCAGACTGCCATCTTTTTGAAGCATAAAACATGTTAAGATTAAAAAATTAGGAGATATTTCAAAATTAAATAAATGGAATATTTTAACAGGCACCCGTTTTTGTAATCAGATCATTTAGGTCGGTCAATCCATATAAAATGCCAGGTCCAGATAGCACCCGTGGTCGTGTCCATAAGACGTGCCAGCCAGCTAGCAGTGGTTTTACAGACATCTTTAATCCTCCATTTGCTTTAAGAAGACCACAGTCCATGGTTGCAAGTTCAAGTCATTCCTGAATGACTACTGCCCTGTAGCTCTGACCTCATGAAGTGCTTCAAGTTTACATGTCACAAAAGGTCCACAGATAATGCCATAACTCTGGAAATCGGTCACAAAATCTCCTACACTCTGACTCTTAATACATTCCCCCCCCAGGGCTGTATTCCCTGTGTACCTACGTTTCAAATGGAGATGAGTTTGCCTACAGAGGAGTTAGGTCAGAGCATTAGCTGGAACAGCATCTTCTCTTAATATCAGTAAAACAAAGGAGATGGTCGTGGACTACAGGAAGTCACAGAAAGAAGACACATCCAACACAACTCTAAAAGAGAACCATACTCCTTGGGTGGCCTAGATGTTAAATGAGATAGTTAAGTTTGTATTAATAGCAAAGTGAATATTTCCAATTAAATAATGTAAAATATCTGAGATATTGAGTCCACAGCAAGAATTCCTTGAAGTTCATTAAAGCTTATAATAATAATTCCTGTAATAATTTAATTGCAAAATATCCCTTAATTTTTGTGAGCAGTATACAGTGGGGCAAATGAATATTTGATACACTAAAAGTGTATCTTTAAAACATAAAATCATACATTCTCTCAGACCTCTATATTCTTTGTAGTTGAGAAAACTTGAAAAATCAGCAGTGTATCAAATACTTATTGTCCCCCGCAGTATATTTACATTATTCGTTATGGGAAAATTTAACCTTGGTACCTGAATAATTGTTGAGCACTTAAGTACCACTTTATTACTGACTGATACTGACCTTTTTCTGTGGGCCCAAGTACTGCCCCAAGACTTTTTGTTCTGCTCCCTCTTGCTGTTATTAAAGGCATGTCCGTTCCTCCTGCTGAATGGTAGGCTCTCCGGCTGATTTGGTTGGGTGGCTGTGTTACAAGTTCCACTTGTGGAAGGCTCTCCCCTTCTACTACTTCCATTTCTGTTTCCTGGAGCACAGATTCTTGAACAACCTCTACATGAGAGGGAGATATGGGCTTCACCATCGGCTGAGTAGGAGCGAAAGGTATTTCCTCAGGCGTGAAATAGACTGGTGCTGGATCTTGTGATGAAAGTACGATTTCTGCTTCCTCTTGAAACTGAGAATTTGCTTGTAGGTCTCCTAGTGGATTTAAAGGTTCTGGCTCCGTTTCAGTGATGTTATTAGGACACATAATCTGTCTGTCTTGATGGGCTTCAGCTACATCTGTTTGTTGATCAATACCCATTTCTTTATCTTTCTCTCTTTCTGCCATAGTAGCTTTTTCGTTTTCTTGTATGTCCATCTCTGCAACATGGGATTCATCCTTTTTCATCTCACACAAAGAGACAGCGGGCTGAGCATATAGTTCTGTGCTACTCATAACAATATCTGTGGTCAGCTCAGGGACTGTGACGTTGCTCAAGCCAAGAGTAAACTTATGCCACTCAGAATCTCCAAGAGTTTTTCCATCCTGTACTATTGTATAATCTGAGGAAGGAGATTGGAAACAACATTATTAGCTATGAGACTATGCAATACTGTGTGAAAGTCTTACGCTACTGTAAACACAATAAATATAAAGTCATTATGCTAACATTTAAAGCTGTTCATTGCTTGTCTGTTTGTTTTGTTTGCATCTTGTAATCATTACTTTGCACATAAAGGATTGGGGTCCTCTCTCTAATTTTAATGGTGGCCTAAGACTTATGCACAGTTCTGCGTTACATATTAGGAAATTAGAACATTGGTCAACAATATGGCACCTTGATTCTGATGGCTCTGCAGGCGTTTCTGGACAGCCTCGTCAAATGCATCCACAGAAGGCCGTTTCCGTCCAGCCGCCTTTCGTTGCAAACCTGCTCTCTCAGTCCGAATATTCACATATGGTGTCTTAAGGGTAAGACTGAGGATACTGATGATAAAATCCACAAATAACTATCACAAGCATTAAACAGTTTACACATCCATAGACAAATCTACAAACTTACAAAAATAATAATAATAATAATGCACCAAGGAATTACTGGAATAGAATTTGGAATCAAACTTTGTGTGTATGAATATGATGATGATATATGTACATTTTTTTTTTTTTTTTTTTTTTACAATTTTAGAGCGAGAGGTTTATTGGGAAAAACTGTACAACTGCAAAGAGGATCTAGTACCCTGTTAGGCCTTCTCTATCCTGGATACAAGAAGTGATTCTGGACAAGTAAAGTTTACAGGTTTAATCGTGTGTGTGTGTGTGTGTGTGTGTGTGTGTGTGTGTGTGTGTGTGCGTGTTTGGAAGGTGTGGTTCATTGTACTGCTACCAAATGCTACCCGTTTACAACAGCCCTGCAAACAATGGCAATGATGGCTGGCAGTCAATGGCCGGACATTTTAGTCAGCCTGACAGGGGTGTGTAGTGAACGTGCCACCTGTGTCTGGATGGTGGACAATGAAACTGTGTGGGGCAGCACAATTTCTCAGTGGTTAGCACTGCTGCCTCACAACAAGAAGGTCCTGGGTTTAATCCCAGTTGTTGAAATGATCATCCTGCTTCTCTCAATCCCCTCTGAAAATCGATCAACTCGACAAAAAGTCTTTGAGTGCATTATAGAGCTATGCCTAGCAGACATAAAGATCTCATCATGAGGTGCACCTCACAAAAGTAGCCTTTTAAAAAGTAGACAGGGAAGCATGTTTGGGTTCAGTCCAGGATCATTTAAATATCTGCCTGTAATGTAATCACATGCCAAGTTTTGCATCAATCAGACATTTCTATCTGGGTACGCTCTTAAATCGGGTGTATTTTGGTGGTATCATGTCCTGAAAATCTTGAAATGAGAATGCCAGCAACATCTTACCTTTTTGATCCGGTGGTGAGATCATCTTCCTTTGTTGCAGTGACATCCTCTATAGGGTTATCATCTTCATTACCTTCACACAAAAAATGATAAAATCTGTTTGACTTTCCCATCCACAGAAATGGTCAATTATGTGACTGCGTGATGTTTGACCAATCAAGCAGACACCCCAGAACAAACCTGGGTCACTGATGCTAGGCTAGTGATGTTAGGCTAGTGAATTGCTGCCATGCCATCTGAGCACTTGGAGAGATTACATCAACTCAAATAGTTTGTCCTACTTGCTATTGACATGACATTTCATATAATAAGTACAGGTCAAATCTTGCAGCATGATTGTTATACAAGGTAAGTCAAAAGCCACAAGGAGGATTAAAAGTCATAGGACACATCATGTCCCGCACCATGGACATGGACACAAAGGCTGCTAATACAATAGTTGAGGTTTTTTTCGTTGGAAGCGGTTTTTCGTCCAGTTCAGGTTTCTCTAAATTTGGAGTGCTGTGTGAAATTGGTGATTTTTCTGGGTGTCGGTTGTTGAACTCTGTAGCTATGATACAGCAGCTGCATTGGCCAGACAGCAATGACTTCAGTCAGAAGAACAACAAAAGTTTTGAAATTTCTGTGTTGATAAATTTATGTCAACTCCAAGACCATCTTGTGAGTGAGAGTGCACTGTTCTTTACTGTGACTTCCAATGGAATGCTGTTTAATGGGCAAATTAGACAAGTCAGACAAGTGAACCATATAAACTTCAAACAAAACCAGTGAATACCTGATTGCTGCTCTAGCTGTCTCTCAAAAGCAGACACATTGAAGGTGGGCGGTGGCCTTCTACGACTCATCCCCCTGATCACATGACTCAGTGGTTCTGTAGCTAGGTCAGGCAATTCAAGGTCAGAGCACCCCTCACTAAGAGCCAAAAAACCAACAAGATCAGGCTTCAACCGAAGTTACAGCTGCATTAATACTACACAAATTGTGTTTGTGGGTTGGAAGAAAAATCTACCTGTTATGCATGCTCGAGTCCACACGTTGCTGGTCTCCCTCTGCCATTCGAGGCTGACCAGACAGCAGCAATGAGGCCTCAGACTCTGAAAGCACAACACAATTACAACAATAAAAGCACAAAAGTGTCAAACAATGTAGCTCTAGATTAACAACCAGCTCTGCACTGCAGAACAAACCTGTTTGGATGATACCACGGAGCAGACCACGAGTTGTGATTTCCTCATCATACAGTGCAGGTGACGTCACTACTGGTGTCCTTACTGTTCTAGCCTTAGATGTTGCTCTTTTACTGGGTGGGAGTGGTGACTGAATAGCAGTCTAAAATTAAAAGCAAATTTCAATGAGATTTACAAAAGAAATCTTAGGTCCTGCAATAGACGGGTGCCCAGTCCAGGGTTGGTTGAAACTCGTTACTGTGCCTTGTGTTACTGTTAGTTCCGGACCTGCTGAACTGGATAAGGTTCAGTAAATGTGCTTTTTAGGTACATAAAACACATATACATAAAAGTATACCTCATGTATCTTCTGTTTGAGTTTGTGACGGAGTGTGCGTTGAGGACTTTCAAATCTAGGTGTGTTCCTCACTCTAGCACTTCTCCGTACAGGGTAAACCTGTTGATCTTGAGACGCACTACAAGACAGACCGACACTACATTAGACATTAGAATACATCATAAGACTGTAATGGTAATAAACCTCTCAAAACAACCAGAAACATAAAAACCTCAATGTGAGGGCTTAATTGTTTAATGTTATTTGCTTGATCATATTTGATGCTGCATTGAAAATAAATTGCATCATCTTGTTTATTTAAGATCACTCATTTGCATCAAAGGCCATTCAACGTTGAATGCCCATTGACCTTTGATCCTTCAGGTGGCACTGCATTAAAAACCAACATCATTCTCTAATGGATATTATCACATGAGCTGTGAAACACTTCAGAAAACCACCGTCAGTGAACAAAATGTGATGCTATATGTACAAGTGCAGGTTAAAACTGCAAAGCAAAAGCCACATATTAACAACATCCAGAAACACCGCCAGCTTCTCTGGGCCTGAGCTCATCTGACATGGACTGACACCAAGTGGAAAAGTGCCCTGTGGTCTTAAAAGTCCACATTTCAAATTGTTTTTGGAAATCATGGATGTGTCCTCTGGGCCAAAGAGGAAAAGGATTGTCTGGATTGTTATCAGCGTAAAGTTCAAAAGCCAACATCTCTGATGGTATGAGGGTGTGTTAGTGCCCATGTTATGAGTAACTTGCAAATCTGTGAAAGCACTATTAATGCTGAGATGAACAGATTTTGTTTCCAAGCAACATCTTTTTCAGGACATTCCTGCACGATACAACAGCGTGGCTCCATAGTAAAAGTGTGTAGGCACTAGACTGGCCTGCTTGCAGTCAAGACCTGTCTCCCATTGTAAATGTGCGATGCATTATGAAGTGCGGTACATCTGGCAAGAATGGCAAAGAATTCCACATACAAAGCTCCAACAATTACTGTCCTCAGTTCTTATTGAGTGATGTTAAAAGGAAAGGTGATGTAAGACAACTTCTTTGGAACATGCTGCAGGCATCAAGTTCAAAATAAGTGATAGTGCGTGTGTGTATGTGTGTGTGTATATATATATACATATATACACATATATATATATACACACATATATATA
>JAUZST010008979.1:0-13253 GCA_034779995.1 Parotocinclus haroldoi
TTGATACCCCTGTGGCCATGGAAGGGATTGGAACACCCGATTCAGGTCATTTGGGTGAGATGGGTGAGCAAATACTTCTGGCAACGTAGTGTAAATAAACACTGGCCTGAGCAGTGGAGCTGAAAATGATCTAGGAATCATTTGAGCGAAGAAACCCCGTGAAGCACCGCAAGGTCACGGTTACCTGTAGAAGTCGTCAAAGGTCAGCTCTGCCTTGCCTTTCTTCCCGAAGAAGTGGACTAGCAGAGTGGTGTCGATGGTCATGCCGTCATCCGTACGCTACAGTTGGGAAAACAAAGTAATCAAGGTAATGAATCCAGGTTTTGATTAATCAAAGGGTTGACCAGGACGGGCCGCAAAACCATCCAATTTGCCAGCATCGGTTCATTCAGCTCCACTAAAACTTTATACCCGATGTCCAAAGCAGGCATAAATGATGAGAAAAGGAACGACGGGAAAAAGCGACAATGCCTGCACAAAGACGTACACAAACACACACCCCAAAAAAAACGCCGGCGGAAGACAAACGAGGACGTCATGCAGTGCCGAGACAAAGCCGCATTCCACATCAAACCACCCTTTTCCTGCTGCAAACCACTGCTTAGAGCTTTTCAAGAACGCGGACTGTGCGGGATCAACAGGAAAAAGGTGTTGCGGTGCCGGGAAACGAAAGCAAAACCTGGGTCAATAAGGGAAAAAGCCCAGCAGACTCTGCCTCCGCCATGCTGTGCCCCAAAGGCGGAGGAGGCTTCCGAGGAGCCCGCCATGCCGTACGTCATCAGGACCTCGATGTGCATTCAAGCCCAACCCGAGCGGAGCTACGGTCCATGCCTCTGCTATACCTCCAGATTATAATCCTATCCAAGCAATTCAAGCGTTAAGGATTTACAGAGAAAGGGAGAGAGAAAAACCAAAAACGGCTTCTAAATCTCAAAGCAGGAGAATCACAGGTGCTACAGAGTCCACATTTTCACAACGTTACACTTTCGCCATCAAAGCCTGAACATTCACGTTGCAAGGCCGGCCCAGGGTTCGAACCCAGGTCCCCAGAAACTGCGGTTTCCCCAGCGGCCGGATCTTACCTCGGAGCCGTCGGAACGGGCTCGAGCGCCAGTGGGATGGAGAAGGCGCCTTAAAAGGGGGACGACGCTCAGTCCGGCTATGGGCATGTTTTTTGGGAGTTCCTGCAAGACAACCACTTGGGCATGGGGCTAACACCAAATTCCAGGGTCCGCGGAGCTTGAGGCATAGCTCGTAAGGCCAGGAGGCATTTTCAAGCGCTGCAGGTGGACCTTGAGACGCCCTACGAGACGCCAATCCCCAAGGGGAACCGGGACAAGGGCGGTTCAGACCAGACTGTCTAGCCGACGACGCCCGAAGTCGGGAGTGACACGTCAAGCACGATGTCATGTTTCCCGGAAATCGTCGCAATGTGGTAGACGGTCATGCCAAACCCAACGCTCTAAAGTCAGACGGGCAAGCCTCTGGCCACTGGTGGTGGACTGGTGGTACCCGCAAACACCCTCCACTTTGCTTCAAGGGAACTGATGCCCAGCAGCTCTGGCTGGTTCCCCCGGGTTGTCGTGGTAGGAAGCCCAGGAGGACCCGAACCGAGAAGGGACTCTCTGATCTAACACACCTGTTCCGATGACGATCAGGTGCACTCGAGCAGACGTAAAGGAGATGCCCGTGGTCGAAAAAGATGAATGAAATGAACAAGGGATTGTGAAAGGGTGAGGGGGGGTGAGGAGCTGTACCTCTGCCAGGTCGGAAAAGAGCGCCTGGCTGGCGCTCCGTCTCAACACGTCCCAGTAGCTCCGGGCCACGCCCTCCTCCCGGCTCTCTGTTTTGGACACCTGAGGGAGGGTCGTCAGCACAGTGCCGGCCATTAGTGTGTTAGCGCAGCCGCTCGAGATAAGCATTTGCAGAGAAGATTTGGGTTAGATGGGATTTGTTAAGATGCTCGGTCAGTCTCGCCGGAAGGTCGGGATCGAACGGGAAGGGTGACTGAAGTGGAACCTGCCACTTCAGTGGAACCTTTAAGACGTCCCGGTACAATCCAGAACCCTCTGGAGGTCTAGACTGCCACCTCTGTGGAAATGACTATTCAAACGGTTTCCCAATCACAGTTTGACAACGCACAAGGCGTCGACGCTCTGATGGAGAAGCCCTCTAATACATTAGCCCAACAGTCCATTGGCGGTTCTAGAGCATTTGAAGCCAGCCCGGGGTCCAGTGGCTATGTTAGAGGGGCCCCCAAGTCCATTTTGAGGGCCCCTGTCAGTCATCCTAACCTCTCCCCCACATGGCACCTCTGATGAAGGAAGCACTGGTCTCCGCTACTCCCCTTTCTAGAACCACCTAAATGAGCTCCATGACCTGGCTGACAAGTCTTAACCTTTTAGAAATCCCAGAACGACCCAAAGTCCCTCTGGAAGACCATTAGGACGTTTACCAGGTGTAATTTGCTAGGGTTCACATACTTTTCCAGCCGGTTGTGGGAATAATTAATTAAAGAGGGCGACAATGTACGAGGGCCCCCCCCCCGTTGGTACAATGGTCTAATGCACCGGACCACTGCAGGGACTCCTGGTGCTTTCTGGGCAGGTTGGGAATGACATGCAGGCACGATTGACCGTGTCTGAGGGAGGGGAAATCCCTTGGTGAATCCTTCACCGGGTGCTGTAAAAGCAAACCACTTCCGGACCTGGTCCCCTCTGACTATGTGGGGATAGCCTCCACAAGCATGGCCAACGGAGGGGTAAAGGCTTAATCGAAACGTCATATCAGGACTCTTTGGCGAGTTGCCGATATGCCCACGAACTCTCACCAGTGTTCGAAGGTCTAACAGAGGTCAGAAGGAAGGGATACGTACACTGTTGACGGGGGCCACCTGATATCCGTACAGCTGCATGTTCTTACGTGGCATTCAGCCAGGCAGAAGAGGAGGAGGAGGAAGAGGAAGAGGAACACAGGTTAGAACATGCCAAGTGGTTTAGGAATACAAGCTTTATGCCACAGGTACACATCCTCTATAACATGCACTCGTTCTAATGCGTTCCCATAGTAACTGCTAAATTCCCTCGCTTTTACAATCCACTGGACCCGGCAGTAGTGGGCGTCTCCCGATCAGAAACCACCTTCCACATGATCTGAGCAGGTGCCGGTTAGGGGCCATGCCAACGGGCCCAGCATTGGCAGCTTCAACATTTGGTCTCCCGACCACATTTGTCCAGGCCGACCACAAGTCCAGCAGTACTGGTCCAAGATCAAGGTAAGGCAAACCGGAGCATCCCGTTTATCCCCACTTGCCGGATGGTCTGGATCCTACAACCTTGGCAGGGCACCGAGTCATGGCATTCAGAAATTCACCACCTAACCCTGACGTCGCAGTTCCATCACCGAGCCAGGCGCTGGGCCACACTTTAAATCGGGTCTCCTAGTTTGACCCTTCCCTTGTTCCCCAGCCTTGACCCACCACCCGGTTGTGTCTTGACCGCCCAAACTTTGGTCATCCAGAACACCTGCTCCGGAGGATTGGATTTCGTCCCCTTGAGCGCCTTGATCAAACCTCAACCTTTGGCTCAACCCATGCCTGATCAGGTCACGCTGGACCTCGACCACAAACGGGTGGTGGGGCTTCTTGAAAATGCTCAACTAGGATAAATAAAGCCAACGGCCTTACCAGCTGAGCCGACTTCTCCACGTCTCCTTTCCGTCCCTTCTTCTCGTTCTTTTTCCGGAAGATCTCCTGCAGCTAAAGAGAAGTTGCCGAAGAATCTCAGTTCATTCAACGAATAAAGGCGAAGGCCAACCTCGCCTCGTCTGACCCTGGCATCTTCGCTTGGGTCACCGTGGCAGGACTAAAGTAGGTCATCTTACCACCAGGAACTCTTGCTTGTCCACCATCTGGTTGCCATCGGCGTCAAACATGTTGAAGGCGATTTTAAAGCCGGCGTGGGGCTCTGAGGAGGGAGGCACAACAATTGTGAGAAACTCTGTCCCAGGAAGTGCCGGGGAACCTCATTCGCAAAAGGAGCTCCTCCTGATTTCACGCGAGTGTTGTCAGACAGAGCTCGGCTCTGGAAAGGAAAGGAAACCTCCGGGCTTTTTTGGCGGATCAGGTTTCCACTCTGTCATGACAGAGCAGCGTATATTTGTGGGAGACGTTTAACGACCGAGTGACGTTTTGCAATTAACGTTGCAATTAATGCTTCTGGAGGGCATCCGAGCGAGCGCCGCCTTTTACACGGGGGGCTCGGATCCCTCTCCCTTCTCCTTTCATCGCCTCCTCCAGGTGTGTTTTTGACCTTGCCGAGGGACGCGTTTCTCTCGGCGGTGTTATGTTGCTGTGGGAACGGCACGTCAAGCCAGGGGCTGGCTGCATTTCAGCCGGGGACGCTGATTGAAGCGCTGGCGAAGGCACCGGGCTTTAGAGCCGCAACTCGACAGCTGCATAATGCCGCGGCTATTACAGAGCGTAGTACGGAGAGCGTTTTGTTCCCGGCAGAGCCAATAAACAGATCTCGCGCCGAGTCAAGTACCGGTGTGGGCTCGCGCCACTATGGGACGGGTCCCAATCTATGGTGTAACCGCTGATCATCTCAGCAGGTTCCTTTCCCCATCGGCTCTAACGGGGAAGGAAAGTTTGTCTGCTTATTAGCCTTCTGTAACGTCGCTATCGGCGACCATCTCACGCAGGGTTACGTCCACACACAAGTTCATCTCAAGTGTAGTCATGCCAGTTTAGAGACATCAGCTAGTCTTCGGACTGTGGGAGGAAACCGGAGTACCCGGAGTAAACCCACGCAGACACAGGGAGGGCATGCAGACCCCACACAGAAAGGACCCAGACCGCTCCACCCTGGGATCGAACCCGGGACCTTCTTGCTGTGAGGCACCGAGCCCCCCCGGGGAAGGGAAACAAGTGGGACGCCCTGGGCAGAAGGACGACCAATGGCCACGTGGAGACTTAAAGGTGAGAACTAAGAGTGAAAGCATGAAAACAGGAATTTAAAAGGGAGACGAAAGGGGATCTTGAGAGAGTAAAGGTTCAAGATTGGGGGGTCATGCAAGAGGCGCCCGTAGTCATACTCACTGGTCAGGATGCAGAGCAAGAAGAGGTACTCCGTGTAAGCAATGATGCCTGCAAGACGAAAGCAACGTCCATTAAGTTCCATAGACCGCCAAAAAAACAAAAAAAAAAAAAAAAACACCTTAGGCTACAAATCAATACGGATTCTTGCAATTAGGAACACGCTGTGGTTGGAACGTAGCTACTCGGAAAACGGACCTACCAAACCTCTATCCTTAGATCTACCAGCTTTCCACGTAGGTGGACGGGCGTTCACGATAACGGTAACCCTAACCTTGCTGCAGTTCCCTAAAAGGATCCAAAAGGTGGTGGGGAAAGTGGCGAATAAACCAGGTAGGCCACTGGACCTCTAGGGTTAGGGTCCAGTCGAGGTCAGTTGGTCGGGCGTTATTGGTTCCAAAAGGAGTCGACAGGTGCTCGTCCAACCGGGAAATGGTGAGAAGATCTGAAGAGATAAGATCGCTCAGATTCCCAGTGTCAGATCTTCTCCCCGGCCCACACAACCAGAGGATTGACATGTTTGGGAGCCCCCAGCTTGTAATCCTCTTTGTCAGCGGCCATAACAAAGGCGTGGACGGCTTCGGCTGTCAGTCTCGAGACGTCCACGTCCTTTGTTTCCGAAGGCTGAAGCTCCCGAGGATGTTTTGGTCGAAAGTGGCTGAAAGGCCCGGGGAAGAAGAGGATCTGTTACCTCTACCCCCTCCACCCCCTATTCGATGGATGGGATGGACGATTCAGTCTTCGTGGAAGAGGGGGTGCGGACAGCTCTGCGTGACTGAGCCGTGGGACGGCCCGTTCACCAGAGCAGAACTGGGGCGCCTGGTAGTTCAGGTGTCAAAGAATCGTCGCCTCCAAGCTGGAAGATCTGCTCTCGGCGACTCTGCTCTTGAGGCCCTGTTTTTCGGGGTTTAGGGCAGGATTCGAGCAGTTCCAGCACCACGCACTCAGACGTTCCTTAACCTCAGGGTCGCTCTACTGGTCTTCATCAACAGAACCCAGTCCCGCCAGTGTGCAGTAACTCTCTCTCTCTCTCTCTCTCTCTCGATAACGAAGTATTTACTTAATGAACATCCGGGCCACCCATGGAGGGCGGGTCTCTTTTTGAGTCTTGGTTCCTCCCAAGGTTTCTCCCTTCTGCTTTCAGGGAGTTTTTCCTTTGCCACTGTCGCCCCAGGCTCGCTTAATTCGGGATCGGCCTTTTAAGATCATGCGAGATTGTAAAGCTAATATAGGCACAACTCTGGTTAAACGGCGTCCGACGATTGGGGCACGGACGCGGTATCTGTTTGCTGAGTCGGAGACTCGGCGCCACCCCATCCGGAGGACGTTTTGACCCTGCGTATTGCTTCGCCGCCCCAATTTCTTCCAAGCAGCTTCGCTAGATCGTCACGATTTCGTTACCCCTTCTCCAAACCTCTCTAGGTCTCGCCTGGCAAGGCACCTGGCAACCATGCGAGATGGTTGTAAGCGGACCGTGTTGCTGGCACGGTCGAAAGGGGGTTAAACCGTGTCTCTGGCTTGCCGGAGGTCCCCCCACGGCATCTTTCCTCCCATAGCAAGACCCCCCCCCACCCCCCCACCCCGAGGACCGTCCAGAGCTCGGCGTCTCGAATCGGGATCAGATTTCAGTTTCCTCCTAGAGCGACGTGGTCGCGGCCAACCAGACGGCGCGGATTACGCCGCCGGTCCCCGGCGGGACGTAATTATTAAGGGGCAGGACGGACATATTTTTTGGTGGTTCCGCTGTGTAAAGCGAGTGTGTAATTACCACCGGCGGGAATTGAGGAGGCTGCTGTGAACTGCGCTCCGGGCAAATGCTTTAATTGCAGCTCGCGAGCAAATGATTTTTCATAGCCCTTCATTTGCGTTTTTGCCGGGCCGCTGCGCACGCTCACAAATCGCACGGCAAATCGGAGGTGGGGAAATGTGGGCGGGGCTCCACACAATGCTGAACCCCAGGGTTCAGTGTTTTTTTTTTTTGTTGTTGTTGTTGTTGTTTTTTTTTTAGGTTTGAATCAGTGAATCGTTTGGTCTCGACTCCCTCCTCCTCTCATTTAGCCTCAACCTGTTCCGCATTTGAATCAGTGAATCAGTGAATCATTTCATCGCGACTGAGATTCTTCAAGGAATCGGCGAGGTGTCGGGCGATCAAATCCCTGGTCAGGACTCCCTTTTGTCTCGTTCAGCTAATGAATCGGCGAATCATTCGATCGTGATTCAGACCGAGTCGCTCTCTTACTTGCCCGTGTGCAAATCCTCAGGCAAATCGGAGCCGAGTGGCCGCATGCAAACCAGCTACCCGACCGAGAGCGACCGAGCGAAAATTCACCACCGTCCCCGAGTCAGTCAAGAATCCGAGAGACCTCCTTGAGTCACTTGGATCATTCGATCACGACTCATTCCCAGCGTTTGCCTGGATGACCGTGCTCTCCAGCTCTGAGCCACCGGACACGAACAACGGTCACTGATTCTCCCTTTCCCCAGCGAATCGACTGAATCGCCGATCGTCCGCGTAGGGCCCTTCGCTTAAACGTTTTCCCCAAACGCGACCTCCGAGCGTGCAAACGATTCTCTGGTTCACGCAGCGACCTCCATCTTTGGCCGTTTGAATCGCTCGTTTGGGACCGAGCTTTTGTTCTCATTCTTCAAACGAGCGACTCGCATTCCTTAAACATGATTTGGTGCCAATCCCCTTCCCAAACCAGTGTCCAACTAACCCGGGGGCAAACCCCAGCTCCTCTCACCTCGCTCCCGAAGGTTGCGGAACAGTTTGGAGCTTCCTCGCCGCACGGGGGGCGTGTCCGAGAGGATCTTCTCCAGGTCCTGCAACAAGAAGCATCATTTAGCCGGAGATAAATACAGGGTGCCGACTCAGCACCTGGGTGTAAGGGCTTTGTCAGCTCACCTGTTTGGAGAGGGGCCTCCACAGTTTCTTATCTGAGAGAGAGAGAGAGAGAGAGAGAGAGAGGGAGAGAGAGAGAACGGTTTGCCTTCATTCTAGCCAAAAACAATCTACAAAAACATGTCATTTAACAAGAGAGGCCAAAACTTCTGCTCGAGTCTGTAATTAGTCTCACCTGCTGCTGATCGGCCCTGTTGAGTTTCTCTGTTTAAAACCTCTCCCAGTCATCGGTTTCGTCTGGTTTTGACCCTTTTCTTTCCCACGCCCCGATCCCCCCCCCCCCCAACACTAAAGTGAACTCTAATGACCCGGCTCTGTGCTGAGGCTAAACCTAAACCACACCAACCCGTCCACATTACTGTGCAGGACACACCTGAGCAGGTAAAAGGCCAGGCCCAGCAGTCCTGGAATACCTGACTGGGGCGTTTTAACTCCCCAAACTGGCCCGGTCAGGGACTTGGACGCAGACCTGCACCTCTGGATGGTTGGACATTTCAGCTTAGCGAGATAGAGACAGAGAGCCGATTTTAATGATCATTCCTAATAATTATATTATTATAATGATATATTATGATATTTTTATTATTATTATTATTTAGCTTGGTAAGTAAAAATGTTTTCTTTTTTTTTTTTTGTTTTACATTTAAGTAATATTCGTTTGTCCCTGTGGCCAAAATAAATAGATGAATAAATAAAATAAATAAATATATAAACGTAAAGGACATAAACAGAAAAAACGATATTTATTTATTTATAAAACAAATGTTTAGATACTAAATAAGCTCACACACAAGTATTTATTCGAATGTGAACGTAACGTAACGTTTAAAGATTATATCGTAAATACATTATCTAATATTTCACAAAAAAAAAGTCATATTTATTTGTTCCGGCAGCTAAATAAGAAAATGGTAGACTTAAAAAAAAATAATAATAAATAAATAAAAAAATTTAAAACTGAAAACAACAATCATATTTGAAATGCAATATCTTTTGGTAATGAGATTTTTTTTATTTGTTTAAGTAGCTATAAGTGACAAGAATAACTTTTTATATTTAAAAAAAAAATGGATACCTGCCCTAAAATGTTATCTATTCATTTATTTTGCGAGTAAATAAATAAGAAAACTAAACGGAGATGAACAACATTAAAATAAATAAACAGTAAACAGAAAGGTATTTTTTTAAAAAATAGATCATGTGTGTGTTTATTTATTTCTATTTCTATTTATTATAGAAGTCTAAGTATATAAATAATATGATTTATATTTATATATATATATATATATATATAATGTGTGTGTGTATTTATGTGGAATATTTTTTATGGTTTTATGGTTTATATATATATATAATTATAATCTAAAAGAAAAAAAAGACAATAAATTCAGTATATATATAAAATACAAATGCATACAAATGGGAAAATAATGTAATAATATAAAAATATATAAAATATGTTCCCATAGGGCAAAATGTAAATAAATAATCAATTTTAAAAAATTATAATAATAAAAGTAAAGCGTTCCTATTGCTGTATATATATATATATATGAATTGATTTCAATTTTTTTTCCTCACCTTTCTATTTACATTTATTTTTTTAATTATTCTATATGTGATTCGAATTATTTCTAGATTGTTTCCAACTATTAATTTGTTGTTCACTTCCGTCGTACTTAATAAGAAAAAAAAAACAAACAAAAAAAAAACGATAAAGCATCGCAACAGCAAGTAACCAGGAAACATGACACGTCTGCAACATTTCAGCCTAATTAGCTAACGAAGCCCAGCTTGGGATTTGGATTGGGAGGAGATTGAGGCTAATTCAAATCAAACGGTAATTAATCGTATAACCGTAATGACACACCACGCTATGAATCGGCAGGATTTACTCAACAGAAGCCTAAATCCTTAAATGGAGGGGATAAGACGTGGAGGGGAGGGGAGGGGGGGCACTGAGGAGCAGTTAATGACACGTTCTGTGTGTGTGTGTGTGTGTGTGTGTGTGTGTGTGTGTGTGTGTGTGTGTGTGTGTGTGTGCAGACGCACTCTTGGGCTCGCTCATGGTGACGGACTCGATGAAGTTCTGCGGGGTCATGTAGAGCTGGCCCTCGTACTGCACAGAGCTGAAGAGGCGGAAGCGGTGCTCGTGGGACGACATGTGGACGTCCCCGTCCTCGAAATCGCCTCGGGCCTGCGGATGAAAGGGGAGGGGCGATGACGTCAAGGGATCTGCCTGGAATCTGTCTTCATGACCGTTCGTGGCAAGCGGCGCACCGAGGCGAGCGGCGACCGCCCCGGAAGCCGGTCGGCTTTTTGGGCCCCGTTTCCGTGGCAACCGCCCAGCCGACGCCCTTATGGCCCGTCGTCCTTTAGCAGACAGGCTTACCCTTTTTGGTGCAAACGCAAAATCTGAGCGCTCACTCTGCTGGTGAACTCAGGCCGAGGATCCAGTTCCCGTTTTCCTTTCGGCTGGCTGTCTTCGCTGACCTTTTTTAGCACCCGTGGAGACTTATTTGCGCCAGGGATGCAGTGCCGTGGGTGTACGAATAACGAAAAACGCCAGAAACCCCCCCCTCCCCTCCCCTCCCCTCCCGAGAGGGAGCTGCTGTGAATCCGAATCACTTCGAATCACGTTTATTTATTTATTTCTTTTTTTATGCAACAACAACATAAACCTACTTTCTTCCTGTCAAGCCGAGCTCACGAAATAAGGACAGGGACGCGCTTTCTGACCAAACCGGCGAGTGAAAACATTTGAACCATCGCTGGCATCGTACGGAATTCTCTTCCTCGCACGTCGGCCCGAAACCAAAAAAACTAAACTATTGCGGTCGAACTCGTCGATCCAGAAAGGCACGGGCGCTTTCTCCTGCATCGTTACCGTAACGCGGGTTAACAGCCGACGCCACTATTTTTTTTACAGCTCTCTCTCTCGCTATTGTTTGCTTCGTGTTACTAGGTAGTTGCCTAGCAACAGCGTTGGCACAGCTTTCGGACGACCGTGTTTACGTTCGAAGCGGTCACCTGTGCGCTTTATTATTATTATTATTATTATTATTATTATTATTGCATCAATTATTGCATTATTATTGGGGAAGCAAGCAACGTTACATTTGAGCGACTTTAAACGTGGCGTGCTCCTTTATTTCGGCTGGGATTCTCATCCACGAGGGCATCTCCTGGGCGAAATAAATACGCCTTGTTGGCACTGTATTTCAAACCTTGAAACAGGTGGGCTACGGCAGAACAGTGTCACCTAAGAACAGGCGGCTGAGGCTACCTCCGTGTTGATTTGAGCCGCTCGGGCATCGTTTAAAGCCCACAGCCAGTTGAAGTGTTGTTGCTGGCCCTGTGCGCCCCTTTTGTGCCCACGGAGGCGCCAGCTTATGATGGCGCAATAACGCGCCATGCCCACCCACAATGATCTCCCACTGCTTTCGGCCTCCACGCCGTCCCTGATCTCACGAGCACTGTCGATTTTTCATGTACAAAGCCGCGCGCGCGCGCCGCTTACCGTCTCCTCCGAGGCTGCCGCGAACACTGGCGCGTGCCGGCGTCTTCCTCCGCGCGCTTCCCGGCATCTCAAGTACATCACCGCCGCCCCTCCGGCTGCGATCCCCAGCCCGAGCCCCAGCACCGCTCCTGCCTGCCTGAACCGGGCACCGTTCCGTCGCGGTTCCAGTCCTGATCCGGAGCGGCATCGGCTCGCTATCACCGCGGCCATCCTCCGCAGCGCAGTCGCCATTTTCCCCCTCTGTGGTCTCGGTCCCAATTCGTTCCCTCCCTCCTTGTCAGGGTGCCTACGCAGGGCGTAACGTCGGAGCGTCGGTGTCGGTCCGCGACGCCTCGTACCGATGATCTGAATCAGACTGAGAAGCAGAACAGCCCCGGAGTCCGGCTCAATACTCCCTGCTTCCCTAAATCAGTCCGAATCGTTATTTCGGACCCTACTTAGTGCACTACATGTACGAATTGGAACACGGCCCGTGCCAGGAGAGACAGGTGAACAGGGTAAAGCGCATTCTTTTTTTTTTTTTTTTTTAGGAAGAACGACTTGCCAGTTTTGTGATCGTGTTTGTTTTTAGATGCAAACGAGGCTTAACTTGGAGCCGAACATGAATGCCGGGGTACAGTTTGCAAAAGTTTATGCCCCCCCCCCCCTTTCCGTCTATTCGGGGATTTTTTTTTATTCGGATCGGATCGTTTATGCATGTCCTCGAGCCACAGCTCAAACCCGACTTTATGATATGATCGGTCAATAAGCAATCAGTCGGCTTTGTTCGCCCCCCCCATCCCCACTCCCTTTTGTTCTCCACCTTGGCTTTGAACGCGCACCGCGCGCGTGCGCAGGACCGTAGGACAGGTAGCATCAGCACGCTCGGCTGCTCCTGAAAGGCCTTGACGGTTTCATAATTCGCGAGGACGCATCTGTTCCTCCTGCTCTTTTGCCCCCTCCTGCGCGCGCGCGCGCGCACGCACGCACGCACCGCCGTGGTGCTGGGCAATTATGCAAACGCAGCAAACGGCGCGTGCCCTCACTTTCAGGGGCTCTGACCCCAACCGGGAACGATCCGATTAAGGAAACCTATCGATTGGGCTCCGGGGCAGATCATGAACGAAAATAATTACGCTCGTGCATGCCCATGTACGGGCAGAATAAAGGCTCGCACGGTCCATCTAGTGGCATGTCGTGTTAATGTTATAGAGATTGTGACGTCATAAATCCATACTTCTTAGACCTCGATCCCATACATGGGCACGCATCGAACACGGGAGTAGACCGACACTCCGGGTCTTGGTCGTCTTATTCGCACACCTACTACAAATCGTCCTTTATTGACCACGTCTTATGAGCTACGACGTGGACGATCCACATTTAATTCGTATTCCATATAAGGGCATGGCCTCCCGCATCTGGAATTACTAGGCACGTGTTTTCCGTAGATGGCCACGTGAAGAGTGGGGTTCGGGAATAGGATTCAAATCTGAAAATAGATGAAAAACACGCAAGTCTCATCTGTACGGTCCCGCCTTCAGAGCATAAAGGTTATGACGTCATAACGCCATCCTTAATAGCCCTGCATTCCATATATGGTCGTATAATACAACATGAAGGCTATATATATATATATATATATATATAAGGATAAGGAATAATGCCAATGGCTAAGCCTAAGGGATCGTCCCCAGATGCTGCCGGATCGACCCATGGAGCGTCCGGACCGCGCTCAGGCCACTATTTAAGTTCCG
>JAUZST010008980.1:0-13253 GCA_034779995.1 Parotocinclus haroldoi
CACCAAATCCAAGTCCAGCACTTCAGGGACCCAGGATGAAGTCTATCCATGTAAAGCATAGTATATCATAGTATATCACTCATAAGTAGTAAGGAGTATATCTTAGGGAGGAGAAGCTGGACAGGAGATCATCCCCAGTGCAGTAACAATGACCCCTTACCAGCACTTCAATGGACTGTCTCGTTCTGAAGAAATATTACCCTGCACCCACTGGATACTGGTAATGGATCTGGACAAGTTTAAAAACAAGCTTAAAATGTTAAATAAAACTGTAAGGTCCGCTGTAAACAAGATGCACTGTTTCACTGTGAATAAAGGATTGCTAACTTTTACACTTCACCTTACATATGTATGTACACATACCAAAACTATGTGGATAACCCTAATTACAGTACTGAGTTTATTATTTTTGTCAAATATAGTGCTGCATTATATCCAGCATACAGCCATGAAATCTAAGTAGACAAATACTGGCATCAGAATGGTTATTGGTTACTTGACAGTTTAATGCTTTTCAGTATGGCACAATTATAGCATGAGCATTTTTGGGACAGTGAAGTATCACTATGAAGTAACACAGCACAGCATCAGAAGGGCTTCTTAAGATTAAAATCATGTATACATCTATCAGTGTGGCATACAGCCGGTGATCATTATACAATCTAAACGTTTGCTAAATATTGGTTATGCTTCAACAGGTGCAACAGCCCATATTTCTTTCTCCCAGTATAGACAATGATAATTATAATGCTAACTCATGTTAACTAGGAAACTTACCCAATCAGCTGCAAATATAATTCCAGTAAATATCAGTAATGTTTCCAAGAGGAAGTACTTAAATCACAAACCTAACTGACTTGTCATGAACACCTGACAGACTTAACACCATCTTGGGAAAACCTGATAGAAAAAAAAATATTTATCACATTTGCAAAGATGACCTGATCTGCAGTTGTATTAAAATTAAGCTTTAAACAATTCATCAAAATGCCCTGGGTCAGTGCTTTCTAATTAGCTCAAACCTGGTCCAGTTAAATTATGCACAACAAATAAGGAATTAAAATGTTTAAAACATGAATTGTTTTAATGGCTGTATAGGCAAGTAAAACCCAGATTTTGAAACAGCAGCATTATATGAGCTAAGAGAAGTGTTCTGTTGGCAGAATGACAATCTGCACTTGTTTGTTTGTGTGCTTTCTCATGATGTGCCGTGTCACTCTGACCAGAGAGCCTTGGGTTAGGGTTACGACAGTCCACTTGTGTTTCCTGTCGCACATGGTGTGGTACAACAGTGTGTGTGGTATTTTCTTAGAAACTCACATGACTTGTTTTAAGGGATTTTTTAGTACTTTGTCTTAATATTCTGCATCTGTATATTTCACATTCAAAAATGTATGCAAATAAAAGATAATCATGTTATTTACATGTGTTGGGTTTATTAGTTGATTGTTATGTTGGATGAATTCATCTGTGTGGATTTATTTTTTCGTTTGTGTGGCAACCGTTATCACCTTTCGTTCCATCTTGTTGTCCTAATGTTGGATAAAAGAATCTAGGATGAAAGTTGGAAAGTTGGGGAACATATTGGAAAAGACAGATAGAAAAAAGTATGAAAGCTGAGAGCAGAGTTCTATATATTGCATGTTTCACCTTTTTTTCTTAGTAGAAAGATAACTTGAGAAAATAGAGGCAGAATGTAGAAGGGACTGCTCCATCAGCTATAGGTCTTACCCATCTCTGAAATGATCTCAAGGGACTGGTCAACTCTTACATACTGTTAATGCACTGTGGTTTGTCAATGTCTCTTGTGCCTGATGATCAGGAAACAGCTCATACTCCAAAAAAAGAATATAATTAAATAAATCAATAAAGAGCTGTTTCATGTGCAGACCCATATGTTGCAAAGTAAAGAAAGCAATTAGGTTTCAACAATTGTATCATGACTTGGCTCAAACTCAGTTACAGCCAGTGAAGGCCATTTGAAGCCCGAAAACAACCAGGTCAAGAGACTCTGTGTTTTTCATGAGGTCAGCCTATTACTCAGATCCTCATGACCAGTGTCTCTCTGACCTTGCCATTGACCTCTGTTCCCCCCCCACCCCCTACCCCTCCCCCACAGCTGCTAAAATCACAGCAAAGTCATGTGCCACCACAGGGATTCCCTTCAATAGGGCTCTGCTCTTCTCTAAATTGCAGACCATAAAAGGAAGGTAGGCTCTGATAGAATAGGGGCAAACAATAGAATGCTACCAAGCCAAAAGGACTCATGCAAAGACAATGAAGCCAGTATATAAGTTGGCCTGAAGTCATGTGTTTCTCCGCAAAGTGCTTAATAACTGTAATCCCCTCCCAGTGCTGGCAAGCTTCCACTGTTGTTTCTAGCACTGAGATCAGCTTCACAAAAAGCAGTTTGACATCAGTGATGCAGCAGAATTTCAAAAACAGGCACTTATTCACTTCCTACTCCTCTCCTGATTTCCTGGAAATGCAACTAACCTGTTGTTGGAAATGTGTAGCAAGCAATCCAATAGCAAAAGTGCATTTGAGATGCCCTGATGAGCTCATGTGATGGGTGAGTAAGTGCATGAGCTCACTATAGCACAAGACTGTCTGTGATTGGAGCGCAGCGATATGCTGACAGGCTGCATGACCTAATCAGAAAGGAGAACAGAGATAGACCGAGACTGAGTAAGATGTGTCCATGTGACCTGTGCTTGGATCTCTCAGGTTGCCTGAGATTCATGCAAAGCTGCAGCTTCTCTGTTAGGCTATTAATTATGTCAAGCCATCTTTGACCGCTTTCACACATGAATGTTTACACAACAGCATTGCATGTCTCGGCTTAACCTGAGAATATCAAAATAAAAACAGACTGCCATTTCTAAGTTCTGTGAGAGAAACATAACAAACATCAGTCTCTCAAGGAAAACACCACCATCATGTCTATTAGGCTTGTTTTCATGAAAACATTAGCACCAGTACATAACCTAGTTTCAATTGTGTTTATTTAAAGGCTTCTAAATTAAATGCGCTTGCAGACCAGGGACTAGTTCATGATGCAAGCTAACTCATGAAGTAAGACTAATGATAAAGGCTTGGATGTATGTCATTCTGGTTAAACAGCAGAAGCTTCAACTGGATGTCCGAATTACTGAGTCTTCAAATGGTGACTAAAAACTCACCTTTTCACTCAGGACTTAAATGAAGGCTGAAAATGCAATTCTATATAAAAATAATAAACAAATATCTAAAAAAAAGGTGATTTTGCATTTTGATGATATGTTAGATCATGTTAGATCCCCTGGTTGGAATGTGTTCGTGGGCTATTGCTTATTTGTATTAGCATGAGGTAATGTAAACCAGGGCAGCACTGGAATTGGCTTGTTTTTCTAATGCAATTCAATTTATTTACCTAGCTGGGACTATCTTTCTGAAGCAAACCTGTTGCATGCCGCCGCTACGGTTCCCAACACAGCATGTCTACTAGCACCGAGGAAAGCGTTACTGCATGGCAACAGTAAAAGTCCCATATGTATGAAATAAGAATACACGTGTTGGATAGTGGTTTCTTCCTTTCCCCCACCAACTCAAAATTAAACTGTGACATGGTTTAAATAACTTACTGAGAGAAAACAATTTTGTCAAGGAATTCAATTCCAGGGACTGTCAACATAATGCATAATTATAAACATATATTATTTATGTGGCTGCTCCAGGTCTGGAATAAGGAAATGATAGCAACCCCATTTTCACATGGCTGTTCCAAAAGCACCCCTTCTCAGAATAGTATTCAGCCTATCTTAGGAAATACTTATATGTGGGTTTTTTGGCAATTAGGGAGGGCTAACACTGAATGCTAACTACCTTCAGCTAAGCCCCTTTAGCCCTCAAAATCCAGCTAATTACTGGGTTACCATTTCTCATAATGTCCCAGCTTAGTATTATTCACACTTGCAGCTTTTCATGCAGCTTTTTAAAACAGTAGTTAGTCCTATTTATAAATTTACAATGAACATGATGTCACACACAAAACAAAACTCTCACGGTTGGGCAGAATATGCCTCTGAGGTGTTTGAGTGTTTATTATGCAATGTGTCCAATAGCTGCAATGAAGAGACAATATACAGATGTTTCCTTAAACTTATACGGACAATTTTACCTAAATGGTTCAAGCCTAATAGGCTCAGGTTTGAGAAATGGCATGACAGTAAAAGTTGAAAACATTTGAAAATTAATAAAGCTGATTTTTCAATCTTTGTATGTACACCAAATAACAAATACATTAAAACTACTTGGTGAATTATAATGTTTACATAAGTGTTAAGTGGCAAAATATGTCCACATGAATGCCTGGAGCTGGAGAATCGCTGCAGAGCATTAGGAAAAGCATTGTGTTCTCTCTACTGGTTTGCATGTATTATGTAGCTAAACACATACATGTATGGTTAATCATAAGAAAAATGTTCTATGCTGTTTGTATTTCAGCTTTTCTTATTGCAGTGTCATTTCCTCCAGTAATCAGTTTCCGTCCACTTCAGCCTAATTATTCTGGGATTTTATTATCTGAGCCTTGATCTGGGGTTACAGTTCTGGGGTAAAATCACACTTAACATTTACCCAAATAATTACCAGCAACTTGCTGGGTAAAGTGGAGGTGTGAAAGACTCTTTAGATTCAGGAAACCTCCAACAAAATCACAATTATGAGACTACATAATGAGTCAGGCCCCATAACCCTCTGGTTATAGAAATTATCCAAAACTTGGGACAGTATCGAAAATATAAACAAAAACAGTGCTGACGTAATTCAATCAACTTCACTTAATTTATTAATTAATTAATTTATTTATTTATTATAGCGTAAATGTAAGACATTGTATTTTTAGATGCATTTTCCATACTCTCTCAAAATGTTCATCTCAAGTTTGACAAATGTATGTGTGACAGATGAATAAATGCAATGCAATACACTAGAGGCAAAATTAGACATTTTAAGCCACATAAAACCAAACCAAAAATACAAATTAAAGAGGCTATTTTCAACCTTGTAAGTAATATGTGGTACAGCCTATTGAAAGATTATTAAAAGACTAACAGTGGGGCTGCTTGTGGGCAGATTTTCTATTGGCAAGGTTGAGCCAGGACACACAGAAACACTCTTGTATAGCTTTGGATATATAGTAAGGTCTGACTTTTGAGGGTTATTCTGTAAAAGCTTGCATGAGAAGCAAATTGCTACCTCTGGTTTGGAACTAAAAAGCACAGGGTAAAGTGAACAAAACTGTTCTTGCAGTATTTATTGTACACTGAGAAACCATTCGAGGTGTTATGCTGTCTAAACATAGCCAGAGCTGATAGGCAGCTAACATATGGATAAATATACTGCTCATAAAAACTAGGGGATACCTCAAAATGAAATATAATTAATATAAGTTATATATACAGTAAAAATAATGTCAATTAATGATTCTGGATCAGTTTCCCTTGTAACTGTGGTACAGCTGAAAAGGAATCATGATGATGCTATAACATGCAGTACTGCCCGGTCTGTGCCTAAACCAATTTAACCTAGGCATAATCCTTCCTAATTCCCTTTTGCATAGAGATTAAGAGACTAAGAGTAGTGAAGCATCAATATGCCTATGTCAATATGCCTGATTAAACTCAAGAAGAGACTGACATGTTGTTAAATGATGATTTTCTTTATTATTATTATTATTATTATTATATTAACAACAGCAATAATAAGAATTACGCATTCACCTTCTGTCATTACATATTTTCTTATTTTATCTAAGCTTTTTAATGGTTTGGGAAGGGGGTGTCTATTTCAGAATTCATGCGGAGCAGGCAAACGCATACCTTCCACAGGTGACAGTCCTTCATTCAGTGCCTAGAAGGGGTGTTTGGAAAACAGCCATAAACATTTCAACAGATTTTAACCTTACTGACTTTGTCTCCTATGTTGCCTCCTTTTCCCCAGACATGGACAACTGTGGGTCTGTATGAAATTCAGCTTGACCGGAAGGCATCCTGTCATCCATGGACAGGACAGGGGGGTGGGCTATGCCCCCCAGATATCTGCCATGCCCCAGACCCCTCAGCTGTGGTATATACAATGATGGAAACTAGTCCCCTCTGCGTATCATCACATAAATGAGCTTTTCAATAAAAGTGCCAAGACGTGTTTACTTTTCTCTTTTCTAATTATCCTCCTCATTGTTTGACTTATCCTAGTAGAGAAAGCTCTTACTGACATTTTGAAACCAAACTAGACTGAGTTTCCCACAGGCATAGCAACACAAATATCATTGTTAAATGGCAGGGGAAACATTAAACCCTCTCTCAATCAAGTAATATGATTTTAAATTGGCGTATGTGTTTGAAAAATAATTCTCAAGACATGAAGAACATTTGCCAAATGAAATTACATCCACAATGATTTTATATTCAAATATCTGTAATTAAAAGCAAAGTGAATGTTTTCACAGGTATTATCAAATGCTAATTAAAAGTATAATCTTTATAAACTGTGTTATCAAATTCAACAATAACACAAAAAAATGACTAATAATATGTATTTAATCTGAGTGTAGACTAGGCAAGTACAGTAAATCTGGACTACACGTACAGGTTGGTCAATGTGAATTTTGTGCACTTTAATTATATTAATATATTAATTATTAATTTTGCATGGCCTTGTCTATCAAGCTAAGCAACATATCATGCCATATAATGAAACACAAGTTTTTTATTTCTTCCAGAATAAGCAATTCTTGTTCAGTTGCTTGGAGACTTTCTTTGCATGAAATGTTATTGCATATCTAGAGTAATACTAAAGGGAATTGAAAGTGAACAGGTAACATCAAACTCTTCTCTTTTCATTAAGACACCACGAGTTTAGAACTATGATTAAAAAGGTTGAAAATCAGAAACAGGCTAATCACAGAGATAAATCATAATAAATTAAGTTTTCAGTTTCAGTTGCATTGACTTATTCTATTTAAGGTAGACACAGGGATTTTAGTCTTGGAACAACAGATAGTAAATTAACAAAAATGCACTTTATCCTCAGATTATCCAAATCAACCATAACACTGGTCTGCTACCTGCTATGCTCCATTCAACAGGGCAGAACGTGTGAAGTAATGAAATAAAGGCTGATCAGAGGACAGTTCTTAGGAACAGAGATGAACCTTAAATCCCCTCCCATATTTCTCAGCACTCTTTCTGAGATCGCTGTCATGTGATACCGGGCATCCAGCCAGCTCCCACACACTTCACACAGAAATCAGCCGCAGCCATCCCGGCGGCTGTTTGGAAATCTGGGAAAGGAACACAGAAAAGAGCTGAGAGGCATGTATTTACTACAAACAGGCAAGTCAAGGGCCTAGAAACTAGTGAAATAAATGTTTTGCTCAGGGCTCTAAACTTTCATTCACCGTTCTCCCACAGTCAAATAAAGTTGTTCCCACATATTTAGGGAAAAGCAAGGGTGTTAACTGAATGTGAGATTTTCTCTATATTAGGGCAAGGAAATTGTAAAAAAATGATTCTGGGAGTGTAGATATGTTTTACTGTTATTATGCTCTTGGTTATATATCTTGCATTTATGATTTATTGCTGTTTTGTTTAAATTGCATCAGTGTCAACAGCAGTTCATGCCCTAAGTAAAAAACGAGTCAAAATATGTCATAAATAATAATTACGAAGATTTTAGAGTGTTATGTCCCATTCACCATATAATTAACCCATCCCCTAATCTTATAATTTCTTCTCACTGTGGTTTCTACAATGGCGGTATTATGAGTACAGGAGCTAGTTGTAAGCTTTAATTCATATTCATTTCAATGTGAGTTTGCTCACTGGCACATTTAACTGCATCACTGATGGTGTTTGAAAGGGCATACTGTGCAAAGCATTCATGTTATACCCTATCAAAAAGCAGTATGTAGCACACAGTATGCAAACAACAGGATTATTTCCAGTATGTCAAACATAAGCGGGTGGCATGCTGATCGAGCCAGTTTTTGCAGCATGGTACCAAGAGCATCCTACATGGCATAATCCATCCTACAATACAGTAAGGTAAATGCACTTCAGTATCCACATCACTGTGTAGTACACCAAATCATGCACCGGGTGTGTACCGGGACAGTATACATTAAGACAGTATTCAGTATTTCATTTTAACAAAGCCTGTATCTATGAACACATATTGAAGAGTCAATGATTTGCAAACAGAAATGGTAGAAGCAGTTTAGATTTTTTTGCATCCATGTTGGATAGCCATAAATTCAAGTCCAGTGAGAAGCACTAACCCCCATTGTCCATTCCAAGATCATCCTAAGACAGTAAACTGTATTATGCAGAAAATAAATAAATAAACGAGGAACGATTTATTTTAAAATAATCTTCACAATTACTGTAACCCTTAAAGCTGTAGTTATATTAATAGTATTTAGCTAAAACCATACATAATTAAAACACTAAGCAAAGAGATTTTACTTTCAACAGTTACAGGAAGAATGTACTCTTCCCACACTTTTTGAACAATGTGGCTCCTCTCTGGGTGGGACGGACACTTTTCCATAGACAGAAGTTTGGGAGCAGGAACCAGTTCCTCTGGGAAGAGAGCTGGTAAGACAAGTCAGGCAGGCTCAGCAGAGAACAGAGTGTTTCCCTGCAGGCTGAAACTGATCATTCAAAAAAAGAAAAAGAAGAGCATGCACAGTCAGCACAATGGAATCTGTTTACTCTATAGAAATATAATAAGAGAGTGGCTGGACAATCACCAACAGGGACTGGCATTGAAGTTGGGATTCATTCTTTGTAGAGCAAAATGAAGATTCATGATGGTTTCATCTTGTAATGTATCAAATTAATGCATAGATTACTTAATGCAACTTCTCAGAAAACACCATGGTTGTTTTTTTTTATAAGATATATACTCGCTTTAATATATACTCATGAGAAAGTTGAGCTTAGTTTTGCACTATTAAGCTTAAAGTCAAGGATTGTCAGTTTTCTCAGTTTCATAGTATTTTGCATAAGAATAATGATGAACCAATTTTTGAACAACTGGCATTTAAACACTTTTTAAAAAGGTATCCCAGGTGTTGTCCCTAATTTGTTTAAGTAAAGGCCATTTTCAGTGTAAACACAAATCATTCCCTCGAGGGAAGAGATTGGGCGAATCCTGTTCATGAAACCTTTCCCATGGGACTTTAATTTGCATATTAGTACATGCACATGCATGCACACCCACACACATTTTATGAGCTCTTTGATGCTGTCTTGTGGCTCTTCAAATACTGATGAGCCAATCCTATTTGATTATACATCAATGCCTCAGAGTATCACATTATCACAGTATCACTGATACCTTTTGACATTACTTACATTCTCTTTGTATCTCAGTGTCTCAAATTGTTACAAGAATTGTCTTAGGTGTGGTAATTACATGCTTTAAGACTGACCACAAAAGTAATTTACTGTAAGATACTAGTATCTTATTGTTGTTGTGCAATTAAATTCCATGCAAGCAGCATTTTGTTCTCTGAGCAATTTTTCTATCATTGGTTGTGTTATATTCATGTTCAGGCAACAGCTAAGCGTTATGGGATTTTTTTTATTTTTTTATCACAAAGGCAGTAGTACTGACAAGCATGTGGGAGCATAAGAATCAGAAGGTCATGGGTAAGTCATTCTCACTCTGCTATTCTGCAGGTACCGCAGACTCGTGCCTCTTGCCAGTCAGGCTCAGTGAGCTTTCTATTTAACAAATGCTCTTTTTTTACCTTAGTCCATGTTACTCTGTTTCAGCATTTGGACAAACTCCATGTCTGTTTACTGTAAAATGATTAATGTACTATGAACCTCAAAGGTGGAAATAGACAAGATCTGTGACTGCAGAACTATTTTCCTATAATAGTATAAGTTAATAATATACAGAGTTAGAAAGAAAAGTTATATTAAAAGTTAAAAATGTACAAATTTAAATAAAGTTATGACGTGCAAACATTTTAAACTTTCAAGATAACAGATGCACAAAACACCAAAACCTGACAAGGTCTGCAATGAATTGATTGTGCCTAGAGAGATGAATAGGGACAAAGCCAGTCCATCAGCTGAGACAAGGCCCCTTTTCTTCATATCAGATAATTTTGAGTATTTTCTACATATTCAATGCTCATATAACCATTTAAGGCCCCAATAATAGATAATGAGACCTATCATGTGTAAAACCAAACACCATTTTCTAAAAATAAGCTTAATGTCACTTTTTAAACCTTTTAAAAAGGTTGATCCCAACACTCTGCCTTTGTGGAGTTTACATGTCCTTCCTGTGTCCAGGTTACTTACAGATTCCAAAGGCATTTGTTAGGTCAACTGGTTTCTTTAAAGTGTTCCAGTGGGAATATTTAACGAGTACAATTCTAACCATGTTCCTGTTACAGAGAAAGCAACTGAAGCTGATGTCATGTTATATAAATAAATAACACAGAGAGTCACCAGACTGAAGGCGCTGACATCCAATACATGGCAACCTTCAAAACAACAGTTAGTAACCAAGAGGAACGGAAGCTTTTAATCCTGCAAATTGTGAAAAATTGTGAAAAAACACAGTCAGAACCTTCGTCAATAAAGTTGTTGTCACACATTTGTAGATGCTGGGCCTTAGAAACATTACAGTTGCATATATTAAGTTAGAACATTTTTCTGGTGATTGAGTCACCAGTATTCAGTTCTGCCATTAAAAAAATCTGTATTCTTGCTGAAGTTCAACCTGAGCACTATAATGGGGAAGAAAGGTGATATAAGTGACTAGTGACTTGTGGAACGGTTGTTGGTTCAATACAAGCTAGTCTATTCGTATTTCAGAAACTGCTGATTTTCTGGGACCTTAACAGACATAGATATATCTAGAGATTACAGGGAATTGTCAGAAAATGAGAAAATATCTAGTGAGCAGGAGTTCTCTAGTCAATGAAGCCTCAGTGATGCCAAAGAACAGAATTCATTAAAATAACCACTTGTTACTATTTGTTACAACATTGAATCAGATGGGCTAAGCTAAATTCAGCCAATACTGGAGCCTGCCACTGTTAGCCAAGAACAGGTAACTGAATTGAACAGCAGGGCCATTTTATGGCAGGGATAGAATATAAAAACATTCAGTGCAAGTGGTGATCCATCTGGCCAGTCACTAGATCTCAATCCAGTAGATCACATGTGGGATGTGGTGGAGGATTCACATTCTTGGATGTGCAGCTAATGAATCTGCACAACTGCATGATATTACCAAGACCATATGGACCAAAGGCTAAAGAAGGTCCAACTTGGTAGAAGCAAGGTGTACCTATATGTATATACTGCTAACCAAAAACTAGGGGAGATTTCAAAATTAAATATCCCATAATTAAATATCAAATAATTTCCGTGATAATAACACTTGTGCAACAAACTGATAAACTGCCCAATATCACATAGCCTGTGTATTAAAATAAGTCTATTAGCTGGCCCTGCACACATAGAATTTATGGTCGACCTATTAACCATGATCCATTGAAAAGAAAATATAATCCCATTAAGACCCCATGTGTGAAGTATATATAAAGGCATGTTTTCTGGAAGTGAGGATTGGAAAAGACCAAAATCGTGTGCTATTTATGGTCAGTGGAAAAACATTACTAAATCAGAATTTACATTATTTCATCAACAATATTTGGTTGCAAGCTGACTGTGAACAAAGCTGACAATGCATGTGAGTGGCAGTTAATTTATCAATGCAACTGAACTTCACAGGAAAACAAATCATCTAAGTGCTAAAGTTTTTCCTGGAAACTTAGTTTCTGATAAATCAGGGTGTTCCTGACTCAGAACACCAAACAAGAGACAGATAGAGAGAACAGAGCAAGCGAGAGAGAAAGTGAGAGAGGAAGCGGGAGAGCACAAGAGTGAGCGGGAAAGAGAAAATGCACATGATGTTAACAGTGACAGAGCACATGCTCCTCTCTAAATGCCCATATTAGGTCAAGGGAGGAGCTTGTTGAAGAACCTGGAAGTGGTGGGCCATGAGTTGTCACGTGATTACCAGTACAATCTGGAAAGCTCTTCCTCACTAAGCCCCTCAGCTCGTCTTGTGGTTTCATCACACACATTCTCTCTCACATACACTCTCTAACACAAACCCATGACCTTGTGTGCACACTGGCACACTGTCCCAACTGCACAATGTATTGATTAACTGCAATTGCCAACGGAAGAAGTGAAGCAAGGCAGATGCAATCAGATCATATGGAGTTATCAGCTTACTGGCAGCACTAACTGCAATGTTAAGCAATGTACTGCAATAGAGAGAACGCCTGCATTTCTTACAGATATCTGTAAACTCCAATAGTGTGTGAAGATTGCACATCAAGTCTGATTTATCAGTCAGTTTATATACACTCCAATAATATTTATTTTTGCATTATTTCATTTTGAAAGTGGTCATATAAGTAGCCAAGTCTTGATATCCTACATTAAAATTACACAACTTGAACTGGAAAGCAATTATACTTACATCACCTCTGTCCATTTCTGTCTATTGTGGCATTAACACATGCTGCTTAAAAGGTGAAATATTTTATCCAAGTCAGAACCCGAATTAGCAATTGTAACATCTTTTAATTTAATACTATAGCTTTTTTACCACATAATCCCAGTTACCATACTGATTCAATGCATGCAAATATTTCAACATAATTATTTTCAAAATCTGTTTTTCCCTCAGCAATTGATTCAGTTCACGTCTTTCATGTCAGAATGTTTAGGACACATTTTGCTAGATACTGTGCAATTGTAATTATCTCTGTTTTTACAAGTTTGCCTTTATGCCATTGTGAGGGCCTTATAATTAGGTTTAGATTCTAATTACCTTAGTATCCTAATTCAAATCCTTTGCAAATGATGCTGCATTTTCTTGAGGTGTTAAATTATGAAGAATAACAAAAAATTCTATATGCATTTTGAAATGTGGTCACCACAATAACATATATACATATTACAATGATTAATTTTTCACTCATAATTTTTCACCCTTTGACAAAGTGTTTTATATCTTTTCAAAAATTTTCATTATAATGAATATGTATTGATGAATAAGTTCATTAATAATTATTCTGAATCACACAAATATGACTTGTTTAGACCCTTTTCCACAATCAGTCGTTAGAACCGAAATAAATGATCTTCTTTACGAACTTCTAA
>JAUZST010008981.1:0-13251 GCA_034779995.1 Parotocinclus haroldoi
TTCTACCCACATTGCTAACATCTCTCGGTCGTGCCGCTTCCTTCTTTACAACATCAGAAGGATCCGTCCATTTCTTTTTCAATAATACTCCCGTTGTTCTGCATCCTCGTCTCCAGTACGCTCATTCAACCGATCGTGACAGTTACTAATGTCTTAAAGCACTTTTGGAAGTCACTCTGGATAAGGGCGTCTGCTAAATAATGTAAATGTATATTAAATGTTTGGTGTATTAAGTGTTATTTCTGCAAAAGAGGAAATACTAAATATTTATGTAATTTTTCTGTTGGGGACCAAATTTATGCACCTGCCTAATTTTGTTTAATTAATTATTGCACACTTTCTGTAAATCCTATCTTCATTTCACTTCTCAAATATTACTGTGTTCATCTGCAACATGATATATTTAACTGAAATCGCTGATCCAAACAACCAATGATTTATTAAGGAAAATCATGAAACTTATTAGAAGTGCACAAACGTTTTCACACCACTGTATGTTTATTTTGTATTCTTTTATATGATTTTCATGTGTATGTTTATGGGCAATCCTTTATTTGCCCATGATAATGATGAGATATGATGGTCAGAAGCTAGAACCCTAGTCAACAGTAACACTGGTTTTATTTCAGTTCAGTTAATTTGATTCATTTAATTCAAAACACATCCCTTAACTCTTCCTCTCTTAACTGTACTGCTATGTGATAGTAGTTTAGACAGTTTATTTATATATATAATATATACATCTTTTTTTGTATTGTTTTATTGTCTTTTATAGTGTATTTCTCCTTTTATATGTTTTATCGCTAGTTAAGTGATTATTTTGTCATTTGGAATCTGTTTTTTGCGTCTTTGCAGGACCAATTTTATTTACTCAAAAGAGCTTCTTGCGATCCTTACAAAAAGTCGAGCTGGCATAACACACACCCATCCCAAAAGAACTGCGAAGGAGCTACAGGGGCTGCAGAGTCAGTGTTAAGCTAAAGGCTAAGCGCTTTGGGAAACGATGGAGGAATAAACCATCTATACCTTCAGTGGTGATGGGGAATGTGAATGCTCTGGCCAATAAATCTGACGAACTAGTGGCGCTGGTTCATAACCAATGGTTAGCCCCACTAGGAAAAACAGAACAATAGATCTCCTTTACACCACTGTGAATGGTGCATATATTGCCACACCCCTGCCCCCAATGTGAAAATCTGACTACAACCTAGTCTACCTGCAGCCACAATACAAGCCCGGGTTTGAACACAACCTGCCACTACACAAGCCTTCAGGAAATGGTCTCCTGGTGCTGAGACAGCTCTCAGGCGCTGTATTGAGTCCACTGGAGCCTTATGGGGAGGACATTGATGGAATTACACATTGCATGACGGACTACATGAACTTTTGCATGGATGTTGTTATTCCTGTGAAAACTGTGCACTAGCAACAAGCCCTGGATAACCTGCTCTCTGAACAAAAAGAAGAAGGCCTTTAAAGACAACAACCAGAAGAAGCTTAGGAGCTGTTGAAGTTCTGTGCTGCTGAGCTGGGAGGACCCCTGCAGTACATCTTCAACCTGTCTGTGCTTGGGCAGGGTACCCATACTGTGGAAGACATCATGCATCATGCATCCCAGTACCTAAGAAAGGATGACCCAGTGAGCTCAATGATTTCACGCCAGTTGCTTTAACATCGCATGTCATGAAGACACTGGAATGCCTACATCTACACCTTCTCAGACCCCAGGTTTAACATGCAATGGACCCTCTGCAGTTTGTCTACAGGGAGAAAGTGGGAGTTGAGGATGTTCCTTCTTCGGGCCCACTCCCATCTGAATAAGGGGGGCAGCGCTGTTTGTCATGTTTTTTTTTCCAGTGCTTTTAACACCAGTCTGCCCCTACACCTGAGAAACAAGCTGGATTACTGACTACCTCACAGGCAGACCTCAGTATGTCAGGCTGAAAGACTGCATGTTTGAGATTGTGAACAGCACAGGACCACCACAGGGGACTGTACTTTCCCCCTTCCTCTTCAGATTATACACCTCAAATTTCAGGTACAACTCTGAGACATGCCACATACAGAAGTTCTCGGACGATACTGCTGTTGTGGCTTGTGTAATGGAAGGGCAGGAGGCAGAGTATAGGACCTGGTGAAGGACTTGGACTAGGACCTGCTCCTAAACACTACTAAAACCAAAGAGATGGTACTGGACTTTTGCAGGGCCAGGCCAATATCACAGCCCTTGTCTATTGAGGGTGTGGAAAACCTACAGGCACTTGAGTGATAGTCTGGACTGGTCAGCCAACTCAGACATCCTGTACAGGAAGGGGCAGAGCCGGCTCTACTTTCTGAGGAGACTGGGGACCTGGGGTCCATCTGTAGGAAGCTCCTGCACATGTTTTATCAGACTATTCATAAGGGTAATTCTAAGAAATCAGGTTGGAAGTCAAGCTTGGGGGCCTGAGCGTCAGTCAGTAAGAATAATTGAGTGAAGTAACGCAGAGGATTGCCTTCCAGTTTCATATGTGAATTTGTTTTACGGCCATTGTTTCCAGAATAAGCTCTGGACACAGAGGAACCCTCCCCACCATAAAGCATCTACTGATGTGGAGGGATGATTTAATTCAATAAATACATTATGACTTATCCCCTATTTATATGATTGAAGACTGTAATTGAATTGCAAAACAAGTTCATCTTAGATAATTTTATTTTTTAAGTATGGGTGCACACAATTGGAATTTGAGCTGGTAGTAGCTTTAACAATAGATAATTGGATGACTTTTGAGGGTAAACAGTTAGGTTTAACCAACTGTTGCCATGCAATGTCACCCAGAACTCACATAACTAAACATATTGCTCTTGTCCTAATGGTCATAGGGAAGGTGTAGGACCTAGGTGTTATTGCTAAATCCTTTGTTCCAGCGTTGGAGGGGGTTTCCTCTGTCAGCCGTCACCCAGGGAACCACCTCTTCTAGCTTCTTCTCCGCTCTTCTTTCACTTTCTCCTCCTGGCCTGCGGGTGGCGCTCCCACCACCCATCCTCTTCCTCTAGATATTCTGTTGAATGAATGAAATGAAAATCTATGAGCATTTTATGTTCAAGTATGGGTGAAATTGCTAAACAGTTTTGAAACAAATTAAAATTAAATCACATGTTACAGAAGGTTTCGTCCGGACCAGGAGACAGCGGTTGCAGTGTCCATGCCGACCCACGCCGTCCAGCAGCTGATGGCCGGCCATTGTTCTGGTTTGTGTTTGTTTCACGTTTATCCCTCATCCAGTAGAAGTCGGTTCCCAGTTTACTTTTATGGTTTTGTTTTTCCCTTTTGCGTTGTTTCCTTGTTTTCAATTCCATTTTCTTAGCCATTTCTTCATTTTGTTTTTGACTTACTGTTCCCGTGCCTTGCCTAGTTTACTTGTGATTTGCCATGTTTAGAGATTCAAATCTCGCGCCTTGTTTAGAGATGCGCATCTCGTGTCTCGTTTTGTTATTTGGATCATAGCCCTCGCCTAGTTTATTCAAGCCACGACCCAACCTAGTTTATTACTTTCTTTTTACTTAGATATTGGAATCTTGCCATGCCTAGTTTAGTCCCACCTCACCTAGTTTATAAGAGTCTGGCCTCACCTAGTTTATTCGAGCTCCGTCTCGCCTTGTTTATTTAAGGTTTGCTTTGTTTAGTTATTGGGTTTTTCGCCACGCCTAGTTATTCGGCTCTCGCCTCGTCCACATCCATGTCTCTCTGCTGTTAGAGGCCATCCATGTCCATGTCCCCGGCTATTAGAGGCCGTCCCTATTTCCCTCGTCTAGTAGAGGCCGTCCCAGTTTCCCTCGGCTATTAAAGGCCGTCCATGTCCCTCGGCCATTGGAGACCGTCCATGTCCATTGTGCTGTTCTAAGGCTTTGGATTTTCTGGAAGGGTTTTTTGACCCTTCGGCCCGCCCACCGTTCCCATTTAACATGGCCCGTTTGCCGTTCTCGGTACCATGGCCAGCTCGCTGTTTTTGTTTTCTTTTATGAATTTTTTTATGACTCCCAGGCTGTTTTCTCTGGACCCACGGCTCCCAGGTCGTTTTCTCTGGACCCTCGACTCCCAGGCCGTTTTCTCTGGACCCACGGCTCCCAGGCCGTTTTCTCTGGACCCACGGCTCCCAGGCCGTTTTCTCTGGACCCATGGCTCCCAGGTCGTTTTCTCTGGACCCTCGACTCCCAGGCCGTTTTCTCTGGACCCTCGACTCCCAGGCCGTTTTCTCTGGACCCTCGACTCCCAGGCCGTTTTCTCTGGACCCACGGCTCCAAGGCCGTTTTCTCTGGACTCACGGCTCCCAGGCTGTTTTCTCTGGACTCACGGCTCCCAGGCCGTTTTCGCTGGACCCTCGACTCCTCGTATATTTCTGTTCTTTTCTTTACAGAGTTCGCTATGCTGTGACCAGCCTTGCCCACTTCCTCGGAGTCCATGAAACTTGGTGAGACCTGTTTCACATCTCTGGAGCCCTGGGGGATTGTCTCCGCACTGTCATGCCCATGGTCACTGTCACGACCTTTGGCGGGGTCAGCTAACTAGCCGCACCTATAACTCTCTCATTGACTCATTGGGGACACTTGGGACTTGTTTAGAGCCCATATATTGAATCGTTCTGGGCATTGTACGGGTGCAAAGCATTGAATGTGTTTTTCCTTCGGTTTTTGTTTGTATTATGTTTTTTGTTTGTTTGATTTGCCATGTACCTGGTCTGGAAGTCCTACTGCCTCGTTTTGCCTGCCCCCATGTTTTGTGAATAAACCTCCTACTGTACTGTACACTGCGTTTGTCTCAGCAAGTCCACGTCATGTGTTACAGCCAGTGTTACACTCTGATTCTGCACTTCCTCTCCATACAGTTTGACACATTGTTTGAGCTGTTTGTCCAATAGACTTATCAACACATCATATTCAGCATTGGAAAGGCTATCTACCTTCAAAACTCCCATGCACACCATTGTTGTTTCATGTTATCATGTTGGTTACATGATAGCATCACAGTTGGTCCCACATCATCACACATAGGTGCTGTGTTGGATGGAGATCCGGTTGCTGTAGGGGCCATGTAAGTACAGTGAACTCATTGCCATGTTCCAGAAACCAGTCTAAGATAGTCTAACATTTGTACACTGTGGTTAAAGGTATTGGCATAGTCTTCAGCAGTACCCAGACAGGCTGTGGCAATTAAATTGTTATGTTAGTATTGAGTCCCAAATGTGCTCTTAAATATTTTCCTCACATCATTACTCCACCTCTGCCAGCCTGATCCATTGGTACAAGGGTGGACTGTGCCATGTGGTTATGTTTTTCATGCCAAAGTTTGACCCTACAACGCAGAAAAGGCGCATCTAGGTATTCAATTTTGTTTAGCCTGTGTGAATTGTAGCCTCGGTTGCCAGTGGTTCACAGAAGTGAAAATCAGTGTGGTCCTCTGCTGTAGCTTTAATTTAGGTTTGGTTAGGTCTTTGTTTTTTTATGTAACATCTATCCACCTAGTACTAACCCATTACTGTGATTGGTTTAAAGTTATTTGATGTGTTGTTCTTCACTGTACTACAATGCTTGAGAAAGATGCTATATTTCCTATAGCAACTCTTAGCAACTTACTAATGGAAATGTTGGATGGGATGTTGACCTACTATGGATACCAGTACTACATCTAAAAAGGGAGCATCGGGTAAATCAGATTGAACTTCAGACCAAGGGGCCAGTTACCCTGACATGCTCCACTCCTTCAGAACCTGTTGAATCCCAGTCTAGTGCTCCCCCACCAGTCAAACCAAATTTGTTATCAGTAATATGGCCTTCCCCCATCATCAGTTGCATATTTCTTTGGTTCCTTCAAAAGTCACAGAACACGATGCATGCTTTGTAGTGCCAAAACCATTGTTGAGGTTTCTTAGGTTTTAGCAGTGTTCAGATGATGATGTGTATTGTGTAGCAATAATGAAGAGGTGGAGTGACAATTCCATAACTTTACTTATGAACTGATTAAATAAAACATACGCAACTTCATAACTCAAATATACATTTACATTTACAATATTTAGCAGACGGCCTTATCCAGAGTGACTTAAAGTGCTTTAAGACATCAGTACCATAATCCATTCTTAATAATAAGGAAGAATACACTTCTAAAACTGTAGTGGGTGTTTGTTTGTTTGTTTGTTTTTTTAATAGAAAGAAAGACAAGGGTGGGGGGGGGGGGTTTAGTTGAGGTAGGTGCGGATTAAATGGGTCTTCAAACGGCGTTTGAACATGGCCAGAGACTCAGCTGTTCGGACATGAAGGGGAAGTTCATTTTTGCAAAGAATACTATGGAATATGAAGTTCAGAAGGAACATCTTGCTGAAGAGCTGTTGCCGTTCTTTTCATAGGCAAGTCAATTTCAGAAGAGTCTGCATGAACCAGCCTTGGACGGTAATTTGACCGAGAATACAATAGACCAGTGTGCGATTCTCATGCCCGTACGATCAGTTCCTTTAGAGGTGAGAAGAGTAGTCCTGTTGCCAGATGGTCCATGCTCAGTGATGACAGAATTTACGTCCCCACAAATTTATTGAATTTATTTCCTCCACTTTTCCACAGCCCAGCCGCAGCCAAAAGCCTTTCGACAGTGGAATACTTGGGTTCAGCAAATGACAATTACCTTGAGGCAAAAGCAACAATACGTTCTGTCTGGCCATGCACTGTGGTAAGGTAGGTGTAGGTGCTGTACCTAATCCATAGTTGGGCGCATCAGTTGACACTAATGTAGGCAGGTTAGAATCAAACAAAGCCAGGGCTGGATTGTTTATCTGCCAAGTTTCTGCAGGCTTGAAACTGCACTGAGCTTCCTTTGTCCACGCAGTGGTTTCATGATTGTGGAGAAATTTAGAATTAATTTGTTATACCAGCACAATAGCCCTAAGATTTAAGACTTAAGAATAGCCCAAATAATTGACATTTGTCTCTCTTCAGCTGTAGTCCTGCCTCCGGTAAACACTTTAGAACTGAAACAAGAGTGGCATCATGTTCAGTTAGCATTTTTCCCAGAGAATTATATATCATCCAAGTATTTGGCTATATTGGGCAAGCCATACAGCACTGTGGCAAACATCTTCTAGAACGCAAAAGGAGCTGAGGCTAACCCGTTAGGAACTCGGTAAAGTCTGATCAACCCATCGTGTGTAACGAAACCTGTCATCATGACTCTCTTCGTGTAGGGGCAGTTAAAAGTATGCTGCCTCCAAATTAATCGTAGAAAAACACTAGCTAGAATTCTTGAGACGTGATAGCAACTCGTCAGTGTGAGGAAGTGGGTAACTGTCTGTCATTATCCCCTTGTTCAGTTCTCTTCCACGCACATTCATATGCCTCCTGATTTCTTTTGAATTCCCACAATTCTGGGCACCCACTCACCGCATCTCATACTGACAGTGACAAGCGAGGCAGCTTCTGTCTTACAGGGTTAACTGCACTCGAAACTTTCACTTTGTGGATGATTGTTTGTTTTGCACAGCCATAGTTCGATGACTGCAGCTGTGTGGTGGACAGATCAAAAATGTAGAGAAAATGTAGTAGATCTGTGTGAGTCCTGTATTGTAAACCCATTGAAACATAATTTAAGTCCTTTTATGAGATCCATTTCAAGCAGAGCAGTTCCTGAACTAACAACTTAGTAGTGCAAGAAGCATCGTTACATGACACAAGGACAGATAACTATCAGTATATCATTATCATGCAAGTACAATGTCTGGACTTCCGGCAACTCCACTGAATCCACTTGATGTGTCTGGACAGAGCGGCACATGCATACGAAATGACCAGTTTTATGACAGATTTTGCATTTGACTGTGGAAGCAGGGCAGTTCTTATGACTTGCCATATGCTTGTCAGTACCACATCTGTAACATAAACATGAAGACGTAGCAGCAGCAGCATGTCATGAATTGGGAGTAGTAGGTGGATTCCTAGGGCGCAAGCGATTTCTGCCCTCTGTAGATTTTGTATGCACAGCAGCGACAGGAGCTGTAAGCAGCACAGGTAGAGACAGCTTGTGCCTGTACCAATGCTGCTTCAATTTCAGTAGCAAGGGCGATTGCTTTTTTCAATGTCAAATTGGTTTCTAGAAGCCGATGCTTGCGAAATTGCCAATTTGTTTTGTATTGTGTAGCAATAAAGAAGAATCAGAGTAACTATTCCATTTCCATTTACAATTATCTGGCTTGCCATCCACAGTCCCAGAATGTAACTATAAGGGATGTAACAGTGCTGCGTAAATTTGGTGGTCCAGACATCAGAATTGTCAATTCCATCTTCAGTTACCTGTGACAAACAACAAAAGTTTTAAACTTCTTATGTGGATAACCTTTGAGACGCAAGAGATGTAGAAATCCGATTGAGTTTTTGCAAATGATTTTGGCAGTCTATTTCGGAGATAATTCTGGTCTTCTTTGACATACTGCATGGCCACCTTCACATTAGAAACAAACTTACCTTTGATCCAGTATGGTAGCTTTCAGATGTCATTTTCTCATTTTTCTGAAATAAAAGGGAGTTCTGTGACTTTGGACTAACCCCTGTATATTCAGCCCCAACTACTGCACTGTTAACATATGGAAAAGCACAGTCAGTAAAAGTTTACAATATGGAATGGTAAAACCTGCTAAATTGAGAGCATATGAACTTGTACCAAAAGTATTAAAGTTTTAGGAGACATAGGTAAAGATTCTGACACCAGAATGGTGTAAACAAGGTCATTTTCAATCATTGAGCTAACCAAGTGTACTCAAAGAGTTACATGAACAGATTGGTTATACTGTCAAGAGGCTGGAGTGTGGTTTTACTGTCACAAATCTGGACACATCACTTAAAATCAAAAGTCGAAAAAGTAAAACAAAAGAAAAGACAAAATAACCAAAATGCAAAACCCAGTAGTCAGTCACAGTGTAGCTCTTGTAGGTCCTGTGGGTTTCTAAAATTGTCTCATTAGAAGAGGATAGCATGGACCCAGGCTTTCAATTATTCACAACTCCAATTCCATTGAAGTTGGGACGTTGTATAAAATATAAATAAAAACAAAGTATGCTGATTTGCAAATCCTTTTTAATCCATATTCAGATGAATACACTACAAAGACAAGATATTTCAAATGGATAAACTTAAAATTTAGCAAATACTCACTCATTTGGAATTTGATATCTGCAACACATTCTAAAAGTGTTGGGGCAGGGTCAATAAAACACTTGGAAAGTTGAGGAATGCTCAAAAATACCTGTTTGGAACATTCCACAGGTGAGTGTCATGACTAGGTATAAAGAGGGCATCCCCAAAAGGATCGAAAGCCAAATACCAACAGTACCCAGAAACACTGCCGGCTTCACTGGGCCTGAGCTCATCTGAGATGGACTGATACAAACTGGGAAAGAGTCCTGTGGTCTGAAGAGTTCACATTTCAAATTGTTTTTGGAAATCATGGATTTTGTGTCCTCTGAGCCAAAGAGGAAAAAGACTGTCCAGATTGTTATCAGTGCAACAAAAGTTCAAATGTTCAAAAGCCAGCCTATCTGATGGGGGTGGGGTAATTCCCATGGCATGGGTAACTTTCACATCTATGAAGGCACCATTAATGCTGAAAGGTACATACAAGTTTTGGAGCAACATATGCTGCCATTCAAGCAAAAGTAAAAGAGTGCGGGTACTAGACTGTCCTGCCTGCAGTCCAGACCTGTCTCAGTGTGTGGTGTGTTATGAAGTGCAAAATGTGACAACAGAGACCCTGGATTATTGAGCAACTAAAGTTGTAGATCAAGCAAAAATGAGAAAGAATTCCACCTACAAAGCTTCAACAATTAGTGTCATCAGTTCCCAAACACTTATTGAGTGTTATTAAAAGAAAAGATGCTGTAACACAGTGTTACATGTTCACATCCTGCATCAATGTGTTGCAGGCATCATTTAAATTTAGAATAAAAAATTTTTTTTTAAAGTTGATCCATTTGAACATTAAATATCTTGTTATAGTGTATTCAATTGAATATGGGTTGAAAAGGATTTGCAAATAATCGTATTCTGTTTTTATGTATATGCTATACAAAACGGCAACGTGAATTAATTAAACCAGCTTTTGGAATGAAGGAAGGAAACTTAAACAAGACATATCATGCTTACATATTTTTAAAATCAGAAGATGTCCAGCACTGTCATCAGCAAAGAACTGGCAGAAAACTAGTGGGACCTAGCTATAACCATCTACTGTTTGAAGATGACTAGCATTGCACCTTGGCTTTTTTCTGTTTTTGCAAAATGTCAAAATAGTTGATGTTTATGTTGGATGAGTATTAAAGAATACAAAACTGGAACAGCAACACATTTAAAATACAATTAGGTTATCACAAAACGTTATCCAATATCTCAACAATCATTAAACATTTCCTGATTTAAGTCATCGTATAGTTCACTTAGTTGCTACACACATTCATTCATATTTGTTTGCCAAATTTGTTTGAAAACTCCATGTGACTGTTATACACAACAGCCATTACCCATCATATAACTTTATTGTTTATCCTGGCAATGCTAGCTTAAAAAGCACGACATTTCATGAAGTCATGACGAATGAGCCTGAAAGCTTAGCTGTAGTCAACCTGAACAAATGGACCAACTAACTTCCTGGAATCAGTCTGTTATACTTGCTATCACTTCCCCCTCCCCTATTCCTCCTTAACCAACAGCAGCACTGCAAAGGGAAATTGGTTTCATACTGTGGATGCCAAAGTGGCTGACAAAAACTGACAGGCTGTGTGTTCTTACTTTCCTAAAAACATATAGCTTAAAGGGAGAACCAGACAGTCTGCACTGTAATGTCCCAACCTAAATCTTTTACATTTCTGGACCCTTCACTTCCTCGTTTATTTTTTGATTTGACATACCGTGTGAGGCAAGGTTCTGTGTGACCACGTCAGGCATCAATGCCAGCACAAACAGAGACTATGAAAGCACTCATTTATCACAGACCAGTGCAGAGTATAGCTCACAAGTTTTCAACTTGTTGCTGTTTTTTGCTGTTTCCCTTTTAAGACAGTAACTTAACTTCTTGCCGTGTTTCAGACAATAACACTACTAAAAACCTGTTCTAGTGTAATAATGTGTGTAATCCATATGGATGCAACAACTAATTTTTTAATTACAGACATTCTGCAGACTAGAAGGCCTTGCCAATAAAAGTATAGCTGAGGCTAACATTCCACGTTACTGGTTTGCATGGTTTCTTTTTTACATGGTTGCATGTTTTTTTTTCTGAACACTGAATCTTATTTTCAGCAAAATAAATAGAAAAGTAATGTCAAATAATCTATTAATTGGATTCATTTTAAAATTGATTTTCATGACCTAGAATATTAAATAGCGGGCATGTTTACCATTGTTTAAATTGTAACAATGTCTCAGACTGGGAATGGAACTCACTTTTCTCAGCTTTAACCCAGAGATGGTTCTCCTGTAAACGTTGGCGCACCTGACAGACCTGGGTAATATGAGAGGACGAGTCGTGTGAGTAAATGAGGATGTCGTCCAGGTAGACCGTCACGAACATTCCTAGCATATCCCAAAACACATCATTCATAAAGGCCTGGAAGATGGCAGGAGCATTCGCCAGGCCAAAGGGCAGCACACGGTACTCGTAATGGCCTGTGCTGGTGCTAAACGGCGTCTTCCACTCGTCCCCCTCCTTGATTTGTACCAAATTGTAAGCACTGCGCAGGTCGAGCTTGGTGAACCAGTTTGCCGCACACAGTTGTTTAAGAGCAGATGGCACCAGGGGTAGAGGGTACGTATATCTCCTGGTGATCTTGTTCAGTTTCCGATTGTCGATGCAAGGTCTGAGGGAACCATCTGCCTTTGAGACAAAAAAATCCGGCTGAAAGGGGAGATTTGGATGGGCGGATCAGACCAAGGTGCAAGGATTCTTTGATGTAGTTATCCATAGCGAGCTCCTCAGTGGGGGAAAGGGGATATAAACGAGCCTTCGGGAGAGCAGTGTTTTCTAGTAGCTCAATGGAGCAATCATAGGGTCTGTGGGGGGCAGGGTGGTGATGGTGGGATACCCAAAGACTCGAAGCTAGGTCCAGGTATTCCTGGGGAATGTTGGGGGGTAAAGGAGCTGACTGAAGAGTATTCACCTGGATAGGCAGGAGCTGAAGACAGAGGACCACTTAATGAGCTCCTTGGTTGACCAGGTGATGGTGGGGTCGTGTCGGTAGAGCCAGGGAAGACCCAGAATTATTGGGTATGCAAGGTCGTCCAAAAGGAAGAAGGAGATGGTTTCCCGGTGGTTAGCTCCGACTTGAAAGGAGATCTGGTCCGTGACCAGGTTGACAAATCCATGACCCAAGGGTTGCCTGTTGGCAGCGGTGAGGCTCTGGATCTTAGTGGTGATAGCAAGGTGTTTGGCCATGAGGTTCCCCTGGGTTCCTGAGTCAATCAATGCTAGGACCGAAAGATGACAGCCAGGCAAGAGTAAAGTTACCGGAACAGTAATCGAAGTGCAGGTGCATAAGGTACTCACCGAGGACCCGCTGGAAGGTGGTGCTAGGTCGCATTCGGGACGACGGTGCTGGTTCGAACCATAGTAATACAAAGACCGTCCATGATGCGACGTTGATGCTCAGCGGAAGACGCCTGGTGCGAGTCTGAGAGAGCCACAATTGGTCGAAACTGATATCAGTTCATCAAGGGTCAGGTCAGTGTCACGGCCCAAAAGTTCGCCCTGTAGATCAGACCATAAGCCTTGACGGAAGGTCGGCCGGAGGGCGGCCTCATTCCAGCCACTCTGAGCAGCTAGGGTGTGAAATTGTAAGGCATAATCTGCGGCAGAGCTGGTACCCTGACGTAAGGCCAGGATCGACGTTATACTTGTCCGGGAGCACGAGTCTGTATGCAGAGGTGGGCGGAGTTGACCGGGGTGGGCTGGACAGAACCATGTCCTGTCGATTTCTCCTACCCATCAAAATGTCCTACTTTTGCTTACTGCGCATGCGTACATCGCTGTTATGGTTTTTGGAAGCCACGCCCATAAATTCATGCTACCTCAGGTTGGATGTGTGTTACTCGCTGTGCAAGTTGCTTTGTGAGTTTTGCGACTTTTGCATTGTTTTTCATGAAATTACAGTAAGTATTGTTTTCCAACACGTTTTGTGGTTTTAATTGCATCTCGTGTATCTGTTAGTGCAGAATTAATGTGCATTTTGTAAATGAATCAAT
>JAUZST010008982.1:0-13251 GCA_034779995.1 Parotocinclus haroldoi
TATCATGTAGTTTATTGAATAATGTATTGAAAATAAAAACAAATACAAAATGCTTAGTCTATAGGTAGACTAAGGGTGCTCCTGCTCAACTCAATTAGTTAGCTGATGCCTGGTTGCCCAGCATCTGTGGGAGAGTATTGTGAAGCATAATGCTTGCCCAGGGAACAATTGCAAATCAAAATTTAGAATAATGTAGGATTTCCGAAATAAAGTCGAAAAATCGTAAAACAAGCTGTCATAATCTGAGGAGCTCCTCTATAAAGCGTGTTATGTGTGAGACCATGTGTTTGTACTTAAAGCCATTTCTGCAAATTGCAGTGAAGTGTTTGTGGCATTGTGCTAAAAATATTAAACCTCTTATTATTTTTGCCATACACAGTACCGCAGTACAACATTACCTATGCCGGCCGTGCAGATTCTCAAAGTAGTCCATCAAAGGTGCAAGAATATTTATTTTTTACCATTATCATTTAAATTGTTTGAATCAAAATGGAGCTATGCCAAGGCCACGGATTTTGCAATGCTAAACGCTTATGTGCCGAGACAAATTTGGGACTGTCGAATGCTTCCAGAATTGGCCCGAGAGAAAGTGGTTTTGGTCTGTCCTCTGCTGTGCCATTCTGTAGCTATTTGAGATCGAGGAATGAGAGGTTTCTTGTGGGTCTGTGTTTACTAATGGCAGGTTTTCATAGGCTGCTAATTTTGGTCAAGAGCTTCTTCCCAAGCAGGGATTTGAGGCACACCCAGTCATATAGTGCACTCTGTGAATTTGCATTATAGACAATTATGTCTGGTCTGGTGAAACTTATGCTTATATATCATGCAGTTGGTTTGCATTTTCCGAATGACTCAAGTTTGATTCATAAAACAGTTTTATTATAGAAGTTCCACTCTATAACTGGCAGACCCCAGTTTCATTTTAGGTCACTTGAGCACTGATTACGTTTTGGCTTGCGTGTTTATTTCCTGTTTTGTGAAATCAGTCCTGTTTCCCTCAAGAGATGAATAGAAAAGTTAATGGTCCTCACAATATTATGCTTTTATGGATTGCAGGAAATGCAATCATGACCCAAAAATGGTCACGTGTTCTTCTCAGTATGTAGTGGCATTGTAGAAACTTAATCATTCTACCAAATCAAAAAAGATTTAATTCTGTAGATATTTCAAAGTATTCTCCATGATGTGAGGCTAATTATGTTAAAAGCTGCATAGAGAGGGTGTGTCTTTTCTTTCCGACAGAAATAAAAGTGGCTTGCAGTCAGAAGTTAAGCTAAACGTATAATAGAGGGCTCTGTGGTTTCCCAGAAATAGCGTCTGTGCTCTCCCACTAAATTGATATGTGCAGCAGAACTTTTATAGCACTGAAATCATGCAGTTTCATATATGTTTCAGGCTTAGTATAGCAGGTGTCTGGGTCTGTACTGAGCTTTTTAGATCTACAAAGTATAAAGTATAAACAATTTCACACTATCAGAATATTAAACAATTATTACTGGCTACTGTAGATGTAACATCTGCTTATTTACACTGCAATTCTGTTTGATTGGGGGTCTCCGGTGATGCACCGTTACTATAAGCAGCACTAATCATAGCCCCATCCCTCATAAAATGCATCTATAAATGTAAAACATCACAGCCAAAAGCATAAATTCACATGACAGGTTAAAGAAAATAATCGACACAAAACAAACCATCCCAACTCTGTCATTACGTCTCACTGAGATCTTCAGTGCTTCTCTCCTTAGCTTTTAATTCACCCCCAAAAGCTCTTTATGATGGCACAACTGTGCACGCAGTGCTTGATGAAAGTGAAAACCTTCTCTCAACTTAGCTCCTGATGAAGCAAATGCTGCATATAATCACTAAGATTACTTTCTGATCCACTGCCTGAGCTTGCCGGAATGTCAGACTGAGAGTTATCACCGTCTGGAGACGAGCCATAAAAATCACTGACAAACACAGTTTACACAGTTTAAAATGAGGCAGAGAGCGCAAGCCTGTCAGCCTCTGTGTGTGTGGATTTTTAAAAAACGAAACCATGAATTATACGCTTCTGGCATGGGGATGTTTGTGGTGAGTGAGGTATAAATGCAAACTTGGAACAAAAACTCAAAGATTCACTTTCATACTGTAATGTTTCTGCAGCTTCACATTGTGTTTGACAGCCTCTGATTTTAAGACCTGATATTATTGGTTCTCCTTCATTTTCAATTAACTTGTCTGTAATTTTATGACACCAACGTATTTTGAGTTTTATTAGTAGGTTACTCAGTGCTTGTAGACCTTACAGTTGCATCCACAGTTACTGGCATCTCTGACAAAGTATTTTACATTTTGGTGAATTTGCACAATTTCACACTGGAAGAATGGGAAAAATGTAAACTTTAATTGAAATCAGTTTAGTCTAAGAATGAAAAATCCTTCATCAAGAAATAATTATTTTACTGATACCTCTGAATTTAATGCACAGGGTGGCACGGTGGCTCACCGCCTGTGTGGAGTCTGCATGTCCTCCCCGTGTGCACATGGATTTACTCTGAGTACTCCAGTTTCCTTCCACAGTCCAAAGACATGCCTTAGATTAACTGATTAAGCTAAATTGGCCCAAATCTGATTATATATGACTAGTTTCAATATAACTTTTACTACTTATACCATGTCTGTGTAGAAGAAGAAGAATGTCTACCATGTTAAGGTTCTCTGGTTCAAAAACCAACGTTGGGTCTTCAATTTGTGGCCTGTGGTAGCCTAGCGGTTAAGGTACTGGACTCTGGACCAGAAGGTGCAGGGTTCAAATCCCACCTCTGCCAAGCTACTACAGTTGGGTCCTTGAGCAAGACCCTTAACCCACCATTGCTTAAAAAAATGTAAGACTGTATTAATTGTAAGTTGCTCTGGATAAGAGCGTCTGCTAAATGCTGGAAATGTAAATGTACTTAAACACATAACGTGTCTGTCATTGAATGGCCTTCATGGCTGAAGAGCGACCTTAAATAAACTAAACAAACAAACAAGTATAAGCTTCCTTTGGCAATGAAACTACACAGTTTCCTCCCCTAAATGTATGGAATTTTAAACCATTTACAGAGGGTCCCATGTCTTCCATTTCATCTCCTCTTTAGCTCAGCCCACAGGTTTACCATGGGGTTTAGGCCAGGGGACTGAGATGACCAAGGCAGAAACGTGGGTTTATGTCTACTTTACCAATTTGCGTCTGCACGTTTTGAATCTTTGTCCAGTGATTTGTCCAGGAGATCCAGTGATAACCCATTTGTAGGTTTTAGAGACAGACACAGATTGTGATATAAAATGTACTGGTATTTGATGGGGTCCATGATGTCATGTAACGAGATTCCCAGGGTCTTTGAAGGAAAAAAGCTCCACAATGTCCCAGACCCTCCACCATACTTAACAGTGAGCAAGAGCAGTGAGATATTTTCAGTAGTATTTTTATGCTAAACTCAACGGGAGTGTTTATCACCAAAAAGCTAGATTTTCAAGAAATCTTGATAACTGTTTTGTAGTTAGATGACAGAAATGTCTTTTTCCTGGCAAGCCAAATAATCTGTTGGCATGAAGGTGGTGTCTGATGGTAGTTTTGGAGACTATTCGATTGCAAGATTTTAAAAAAAAAATTTATTCTCCAACAGTTACCGTCAGAGATGTTTGCCATCCTCGACCTTGTGCCTTGTGTTTGTCACAGTTGCTGTTGACTGGGACTTTTTAATTATTGCCCTAACTCTGGCTATTGGTTAAAACAGTTTTATAGTCATTCCTTGACATTTTAAGGTCACATTTTTCTCTAATTAGGGTCTGTTCCTCATATATACCCAAGCAAAACAGCATTTGATTACTGCTTGGAAGGTTCTAAAAACTCTGATCAACTTAAAGAAGTCAAATACAGTTCTCATTTCTTAGTGTGGGTTCAAGCTAATTCATAATAACAAATGTTTTCTCACATTTACCAGGGGTGCCAATAATTGTGGAGCAGACTGTATATGCTTCAGGCTCAAAGGTGTATGCTCACTATAAAAATAGAGGCAGTTTGAGGAATCAACATTATGTGTGATTTTGGCAATTTCATGGTGCCAGACATGATAGTCACACACCTGATGATGTATTATAAAAAATTTATATACAACGTTTTAGGCAGAGTAAAATTTAAGCAATAATAGTATCTGAGAAATAAGGGAAATTATACGGTTTTGGGTGGGATGGTGAAAAACAGCAAAATAGCACCTTCAACACATAATAATAAAGGCTTTCTGAAATCACTGATATTACCGTCCAAAAAGACTTTTGGAATTGCTGCTTAGACCAGATACATGCTTGCACCAGTATCCCTTTGGTCAGTTACATATAAGTTGCTAAAAAAGTAAAAAAAGTTGCTAATGCAGAAAAATCCTATTTATTATAGTTTTATAGTTTTAAAGTTAATGTTTTTGGATTGGTCAACCTATGCCAATTGCGTAAGTGTATTTGTTTTGTTGCCTTTTATGTATTTTGTATTTTTGCGTTTGTGTCTGTTGAACTCAACAGTGCCCGTACAATGACGGGAGAGAATTAGAGATATAACTCTTGAGAATTCTTGAGATTCAGACCTTTCTCTAGCCTTTATGGAAATTCACACCAATACCTTGAGTGTGAATGTTATCAACAAATAAATATATATTGGCAATTTAATATTCTTTTTAAATGAAGAGAACTATAGAGAACAGTTAACATTGCATCATCTCCTGTATTTGTAAGGTATCAGAACAAATAATTTGCAATTATTTTTTAATGTGAAATAGCGGTTAATATACACTGCTTACAAAAATGAGGGGATATTTTAAAATGAAATATCCCCTAATGATTGTGAGCACTATATTTATGGCATTGTCCATTCTTACCCAAGAGACCTCAAATAAAACTTAGTAATGTGAATTCAGGAGGGAAATACTAATGTGAATGTATGGGCTGATTACTTCAAATGTCAGGGGCTCCAATTCATGAAGCAAGATAGGAGCTGTGGCTGTAGAGCTGCCTTAATCATAAAAATCATATACATGTTCAATGTGCTGTGCTGTTCAATCTGCATTCCCTGATTAGCGGTCATTGGGTGTGTGAGAGAACCTTTTTTTTGCAGAACCGCATAATGCCATTTGAAATTGGAAATTCCTATCCTAGCTATGAAGCAAATGAGGAAGCAAATCATTTTTTCTTTACTGAGATTTAATTTATAATGATTAATGTGTAGTCTGTTCTGACTGTGAAATATCCTTGATGTTAATGTTAACCTTAAACTATATTTTTATTACCCACTATTGTAATACAGTCATACCCCTAATACATATTATGTCACAAAAAGGGTTAGGATAAAGAATACTTTAACATTGTGAGCCCTGTCTCATTCCCTTGCCATAATATGAGCTTACCATAGTGGAGCAGTGGACCTTCTTAGTGCCTCAACTTCTTGTCTTTTATCTGCGAGTTAATCTGAACTTCACATCTCTAATAAGTAGGGTCTCCTTCATCATGTATACCCAGTATGCACATTCTTTACTGTATCACAGCTGCTTCTACAAATGCTTAATGCTACAACATGAAGTAAACAGCCATTACCACATAATAGGCCACTGAATTAAACAAAAGTGAGGGGGTGCAGGTTGAGGTAAGAACCCATTCAAAACATCATATACTTCTGTTCTTTTCCTGATTGCTAGTTTGTATTACTGAGGCACGTTAGGGGTCATGTTATAACATATTAAAATATCCTATAATAGGAGTTTGGATTGGGTTTGACTGTAGACACCCAAAATGAAAAGTTGTTGTGTTTAATCATACTGTTATGGCACTAAATACTTGCCACGGTAACCTATAGAAGATTTTTACTGATTTTTTTTTCCAGTTCTTTCCCAGTTCAGTTCTAAATTTCCCATTTATTTTGTATGTATTCTAATAAGGAGACTGGAGACTTAAAAAAAATTTTCATTTTGTGCATCAACAGTCAAATCTGATGTAAACCCCTATTAAATGTTTTTTGGTTCTAATGTGACGCACAGTAACAGTCTGTTTCCTCTCTCTATTCAATTAGCACATGCCCTAAATCATTTGGAAGCTATAATTTCTATGACCTTTTTTTTCTTTACTTTTTTAATCATCGATTGAACAGTTATTTGAATAACCTATATAACAAATTGGATTGCACCCAAAAATTCCAAATATGGATTCTTCACTGCATAATACTCTTAATACTGAACTTGATGGCAAACATTGTGAGATTCAGTATATCTTGCTACCTTTTCAAAAAGACCATTCCTCAGCAAGCTCCTTCAGACTATAGAAGGGTCAACCGGGCATCATGATGAAGCTGCCAGAAGCTTATGTATATTTATGTATGTTCTGGTCGTATTCCAGTAAAGACACTGAGAAATAATTATATATGGTCATGCATAGTACTGTATGTACAGTGAGCAAGGACATTTTCTAAACCTCTAGACCTCTTTGCTTAGTCCTTTTTATCAGGATGAAGGCCAAGTCTTGCTCTAAGACAATGCATTTGTTGTGATTCTTCGGACAGTGCAAGCAACTGCTGTGTAATATCTGCACTCGTCTCTGCTTCTTTCCCAATTCAAACATCAGGTGTTTTACACATGCCTGAAATTCAATCCCATTTAACTAATAGCACTGAGTAGACAGAAATTGTACATATTACTATTTAACCTCTAACACATTGCTATTTCCAATACTATATTCACTAATATGAATGATTATAGACCAGCTTGTTCTTAATTCCCGCTTTTTTTAGGATGAAGGCCTAGTCTCAAATAACGCGACTGTGGTAGCCTAGTGGTTAAGGTACTGGCTATGGACCAGAAGGTCCAGGGTTCAAATCCCACCCTCTGCCAAGTTGGGTTCCTAAGCAAACCCTTAACTCACAATTTCTTGGATTGTAAGACTGTATTAGTTGTAAGCTGCTCTGGATAAGGGTGTCTGCTAAATGACATAAGTGTTATTTTCTGTACTGAACATAAAAACAGCTGATTTATACCTGCACCTGCAGTCTCTACTACTCTCTCAATTTAGATAGAAATTGTTATATATTGGAATTGAAATGATGTGATCATTTGTTACAGGTAGAATTGATTAGAAACCTATTTATGATAGTTTAGAAATACATCTTATACACAACTTTGGTGTTCTCTTTTATATACAGTATTCACTCGGATAGGGCATTCTCTAAACCTTTGATTATAGGCCTCTTGCCTAGTCTCTTTTTTAGGATGAAGGCCTAGTCTTACTCTAAGACTAAAGCCTTGATGTGGTTCTCTGTAGAGAGTGTGTCACTCTGTAGCTTGCAGTGCCACTCCAGCTGCAGACTTTAATTACAGGGTGGGGCAGATGATTCTGGCACAGTTTTAATGATGAAACGATAAGGAACATACATCAAATACCCTTATATTAACTGCTGTTGTATAGCACACAGGCAATTAGACCTAAGCAAGCTTTCTGAGTTAAATCTTTAGTCATACCTGGATGGCATGACGTAGTCACTTGAAAGTTTAATTTTAAGACAAGCATCGCTATGTATGACACATATGCTTATCAGGAACACGTAAATGGGATCTTTAAACTAATCCTCGGTTACAGACCACAATTTGTACCATAATCCACAGAGTAATTACTAAGTAGAGGGGAAGCCAAAAAAGACTACAGTATTAGAATAGTGAGAGACCTTGACTCTTGTTTGCCCCCTTTTGGTTGTTCAATGGTGCCACATCAAAAGAAGACCCTCAGCATGGACAGTTAGCTTATTCATATTTATTCAGAGTAAATTTTTGTTGCCATGGATTTTCTTGACATTTAGGGACAATTGTGTAGATCTTGTGTGAACTACATGCAGAATATTATGTATTTATGTAGAGGTAAGCCTATTTTGAATGCTTGAGCAATGTAGTATATTTACTCCCGGTAGATTATTTATTTTTGTATCACAACATCACAGCACCAGTCACTCTGTTGTTACATTTACATAATTTAAAAAAAACTAATGCCTATATCCGTAACATTCTCGTAAACATTTCTTCCACTGGCACCGTAATGAAGACTTAAATTAAACAATATAATGAGCTTTGAGTGTCTTTCTCAGAGACCAGGAAGTGGCATCCAGGGCTTGGTCTATTTTAAACCCTGAACTGTTTAGTCTATAGTCTAGCACTAGAACTGAACCACCTCTGCCTTGAAATACACAATGTTTATAAAACAAAGCCCCTGTCTGTCTTGGTTAGAGTTACAGGGAGATCTGGAACCTAAGCCAGATTTCACAGGGTGCCCCCTGGACAAGATCTATGACAGGTTAGGTAAACACACACCTGCATTTGATGTTGCAGGACACATTCAAGATTCAGGAATTGTTGTTTCCAGCAGATGTTATCACAGAGCTAATGAACTCATTATAATATTTTATATTAATAGATTAGTTTTATTCTTACATATATCATCTAAGCTTTTTGAGTCTTCTCACAGTTTCCTCGGGTTAATATAATAATATTTAGGGAGTTTTTTATTTCTGCTGTTGCCCTTGGCTTGCTCTATTTGGTACTGGCCCTAGATATTAGAAGATTTTAATGCTGCTTTGAGGTATCGTCATTCATCCAACCAATGTTTACATTCTGTAATTACTTAATTATTATAGACTGATGTGTAGGATGGCACTGTGTCTCGGTGGGTAGCACTGTCCCCTTACCACAAGAAGGTCCTGGGCTCAATGGAGTCTCCATGTCCACGTGTGGTTTTACGTCAGTTGTTTTTCTCACATTCCAAAGCCATGCATGTTAGGTTAACTGGTGTTTCTAAAGTGCCCTTAGTGTGTATCCCCTACGATTGGACAGATTTGTGCCCTGTTAGGCTTGTTCCTGCCTTGGAACATAGGGCATGTGGCTGGTTAGGCACCGGCTCTCCCATGACCCTGTCCAGGATCAAGCAGATAAGAAAGTGAGTGAGTTTACTATGTTCATTTCTTATTTATTTACTGGCAGTATAGTATTGTTATTTTGTTGCACACTAGAGCAGTGTGTCTTTTATCTGGCTCAACGTCTGTGTTGTAATACTGTCATACTATCAGTGCATTTTCGTCTTCAGTCAAACAAAATTATCAGCCGTTTCAATCACTCATCTCTCAGTGGTATCTCTAAAGCATTAAAGTATCTTTGCATGCTGTTTTCTTGAGAAAATATCCTTTATATGTACATGACAGTAGCCTAAAATGACTGTGACTATGGAAATGTCTGATGAACGTCCATTACAGTTAAAAACCTGTTTACAGAGTGTAATGCAAACATTAAAAGCTTAATACTTGAATACTTAAAAAATTAAGTTTACTCAATATATTAAAGTATATTACAACCTGTGTCTCACCCAACTGTCACCTAAATGTTAACCCCAATGCTGCAACTATGGGTCTTAATTTCTTATTCCTGAAGTTATTGTTCCTAATTTAAACTAGCCATGCCCAAAACCTATTGTTGGGTGTGACTGTGTTAGGCTTTAAGAAGCTGTAGTGAAATGGTTAATTAAATGATATGTAAGAACTGCACACATTTCATCATTTTTGTTCAGGCTCTAACTGCACTTCTTTACCCTTACTCATTCCAGATGAAAAAAACAGCTGCAAGGATGGGGACGTGACCCATGCACCCAATGCCATCTGGAAGCCGGACCCATGCAGGTTATGTGTATGTGACAAAGGCAAAGCCGTCTGTGAAGAGATCCTTTGTGAGGAGATCAAAGGCTGCGAGAAGGTCACTGTACCTGAGGGGGAATGCTGCCCTGTGTGTGAGAGATTCGCCAGTGCTCGTGGACGGATTGGTGAGTAGTGTTAAGCTTAAAGTTCTAATGACTTTAGGTCTATAATCACTCATGTGAAGGAACAGTAAATGTGGTGGGTCCCAGTCACACTGGTGCAGACCCCTTATTCATTTAGCTTGTAAGCATTTGTAAGTTACAGTATATTTAAGTTGTATATCAAAATCACATTGTTTTTTAAATGATGTGCATGAAAACATATCCAATAGTTGTGACACCACAGTCTATTTAGCAGTGTTGGGGTAGTTACTCAACATAGTACTCCATTACAAATCACTTATTGTTTTAAAATGTACTGGGGAGTACTTTATTCCTGTCTTCCTATTATTCCTAATATCACAATACCCATTGTAAGGCACTTTTTATTTACTCCCTTAAACCCATATTTAGCAGGGCCAACTAGAATAAACAAAGATACACTTAATAGTCCTTCAAATGCAGTTGCTTAATTTAACGGTTTTCCCAAGGCAGCTGTGCAACAGGCCAGCAGATGTTACTAAGGCACATGATGTTTTCAAAATTATATCATCCTTTTGGTATACACTGGTCAATGCACAAGAAATTGTTGTTTCTTCCATCACTTGGGGGTAGTAGAAGTAATTTGTGGTAAACACTTTGGGAATAGTTAGCAAATTTTGCTCGGACCCCTAAATAATACAAATATCTTTTTTAGTAATGGTAAGATAGTAAGATAAGATAATGAATTATCTGTAGATAGTACAGCCCCTGAAAGCAAGAAGGTCCTGGGTTCAATCCTAGGGTGGATCGGTCAGGGTCCATTCTGTGTGGAGTCTGCATGTCCTCTTCAAACAATCCAAACAATCCAAAGACATGCATGTTAGAAAACTTGATTGCTTCGAAAGTGCCATTGAATTTTGTGCGTATTTATGACTAGTCTTTTGATAAAAACAATAACAATAATTTAACTTATATAGCACCTTTCACAGAACCCAAGGACGCTTTAAAATAGAAAAACATAAACCAAATACACTTAACACAAATGTAATAAAAGAGGAGGAAAACAGGAAAGTTTTTAGGAGAGATTTAGATTCCAGGAGAGTAGAACCAGACCAAACAGATGAAGGACTCGAGAGTGGGAGCAGCTACCACAAAGGATCTTCCACCCATGGAGGAAAGCCTGAACACATGGACAGAGAGAACGTTAGAATCAGAGGAACACAGGATCAGGTAGGAGTGGAGTAAACTACTGAATTACGGAGACAGAGTGGAGCAAGACCATGGAGGGATTTGAATGTCAGTAAAATTGTGAACCAGGAGCCAGTGCAGTTGGGTTAGAACAAGAGTGGTGTGATCAATTTTTTTGGTTTGATTAAGAATAATAACAGTGGATTAACTTGCCCTTGATCCAATATTGCAGCTTTTGAGATGGCAGCCATGTTCCAGACAAAGCCTAAAAGATAGGCCCCCTCACCCATTACTTGCTGGGGTATTCAAATATGTAATTTTATGCCTTTCCCCTATATATACAGTATCTCACAAAAGTGAGCAATGCCTTGCTAAAGAAACTGAGGGTAAAAGTTAAGCAAGCCTCGATACCTAAAACCTATGAAGGTGTGCAAGGTCTTTAACACCCACCAGCACTGTGATGTCATCATGGAGAAGTGGAAGAGGATTTCACTGGGAACCTTTGAAGCTCTAGTGAACTCCATGCCCAGTAGCGTTAAGGCAGTGCTGGAGAATAATGATGATCAAAATATTGACATATAGACCATTTAAACCATATAGAATTTGGCCATTTTCACTTAGGGGTGTACTCACTGTTGTTTCGAGTAGTTTAGACATTAATGGCTGTGTGTGAAAATATATAATAAAATCGTTACAACAAAGTGAGGGATGTACTCACTTTTGTGAGATAGTGTGTGTGTGTGATATACACTGTTCACAAATTGGGGGATATTTCAAAATGTATATGAAGCGATTAAAAAAGATAATCAAAAAAGAAAATGATTTACGATTACGCCAATTAGATAATATTATTATTAATACAAACTAAATTATTGCGAGTGAGTGATTAATCAGTCTGGGTTTGAACAGTGCCAGGAGAATGTTATGTGCTTATCTGCATTGTACCAGCTGTAAAGTTTGGTGGAGGAGGGATAGTGCTTTGGAGATGTTTTACAGGAATTTGCCAAGGCCCTTTAGTTCTAGGGAAGAGAGTTCATTGTTATGCATGCAAAGACAATTTTGCGCAATTGTATGCTTCAGCTTTGTTTGGGAAAGTTTAGGCAAGGCACTTTTCTCTTTCAGCACAAAGCCAGTTCCACAAAAGCAAGGTTGGGTGAGTTTGTTGTAGATTAACTTGACTGTGTCGCAGAGCAATTACCTCTGCAAAAACATATCCCACACCTTCAAGATGAACTAGAATGCAGATCCTCTCTCATCCAGCATCAGTGTCTGACATAACAAATGCTCTTCGGATCAATGAGAAATAATAAATACTTTTTTACATTACAGTGTAGCAGATGTGGAGGACCACACACACACACACACACACACATCATATATACACTCACCAGTCACTGTATTAAGAGCACCAGAACACCTCATTGTTTTTGTGCATTTTATCAGTACCATTTAAATGCACTTCATAGTTCTACCATTCTAAACTGTAGTTCATCAGTTCCTTTGCATACTTTATTAGTTCCCTTTACTCTATAGTGGTCAAGAACCCTAACATGATTACAACAGATTCTTTGGGCGGAGGATCATTCTCATGACTGCACTGACAATCTTGCGAAGCTTCATTCAATGAACCAGGAATCTCAAAACTGAAAGGCGACGGTGCTAACATGGGTCCTGCATCCTTTCTGTGTCGAGTCTGCATGTTCTCGCAGTGTCTACGTGGGTTTACTTTGGTTCCCTATCACTGTCCAAAGACATGCACATTAGGTTACTCGATTACTCTAAGTTGACATTGACTTGTGTGTGTGTGTGTGTGTGTGTGTGTGTGTATATGACTGGTCTTGAGCTGAACTTGTGTGTGTATATATATAATATAATATATATTACCATGTGTGTGTGTGTGTGTGTGTTTGTGTATACGACTGGTCTTGAGCTGAACCTGTGTATAGATATTACCTTGTGTGTATGTGTGTGTATGTGTGTGTGTGTGTGTGTGTGTGTGTGTGTGTTTATGTATATGACTGGTCTTGAGCTGAACTTGTGTATGGATATTACCTTGTGTGTATGTGTGTGTGTGTGTGTGTGTGTGTGTGTGTGTGTGTGTGTGTGTATGACTGGTCTTGAGCTGATCTTGTGTATGGATATTACCTTGTGTGTGTGTGTGTGTGTGTGTATATGACTGGTCTTGAGCTGATCTTGTGTATGGATATTACCGTGTGTGTGTGTGTGTGTGTGTGTGTGTTTATTGACTGGTCATGATAT
>JAUZST010008983.1:0-13251 GCA_034779995.1 Parotocinclus haroldoi
CGACTTGTGGCTTCTTTTTCTTATTCGCTTCTCACCTTCTTTGGTCCAAATAAGAGAATAAAATTACACGTATAGAACAGGATTAGTTTCTGTACTTTAGGATTTATGTTATTTGATTATGCTTATGTTTTTTCTAGGTTTTTTCCTCACGCTCGTGATTGTTTTTCACACATTTAAACTGAGCCGTGATCTTTCATTTCCTATATATATATATATATATTTTTTTTTTTTTTTTATATATAAAAGTAGTTCTGCAGGGTCGACCGAGTATAAAAACAACGCTCGCTCCACGTGGCTTCTGATTGTCTTTAATAAAGCTAATCTTTAACGACCTGATGCCATTAGCCATTAGCCAGCTTCGTGGCTAAACCAGATCGCCGCATGAGTGGCAGTCTCTTAAATATATATATATATATAAGTTTATTAGCTTAAAATATCAGTTAAATCTTCCAGAGCAACTTTTTGTGGTAACGTAGTTGTTATTGTGAGTTGAGAGCGCCCTCTTGTGGACGTAATGCATAAGTGGTTCTTCTGGGCTTTATCGGTTGCGCACTGCCATCTTCAGGGATGGGAGTTAATTAGAGTTAATTACAGATTTAACAAAGCAGAACTTGTATTAAAGCCTATAAAGGAGCCACAACACGACGGCGTTTTCCTGAATGCTTACATTTATTTATTTATTTTTACCAATGCACAGTTCCATTTCAAGTAAGCACAACGCAATTCATTCACACGACATGTTCCCTCTAAAAAACAGAGGGTGGATCTGTGATAGCACCATAGAAGGACACGACAAAACGCAAACGAAACAAAGACATTCCGTACCGAGTACAAGGACTGGACTTACACGCGTCTTTTACTAATCCCTGACGTGAAATAAGTTACTAAGAGAAGCTTTCGGTTGCTGATGTGACCTTAAATAATCCATGACGCGACCACAACAGATCCTCCGCACGAGCAAACTTTAAAACATAGCAGATTTAAGAGTTCAGATTTCGGACTGACATTTTGTTATGTTCACGAGTCGTTACGTCATGAAAAATCACGAATTTAGCTACGAAAGTCGAAAAAAAAAATAAACTAAATAACAAACCAAGTTAAAAAAAAAAAGGGGGGGTTGCCCCCAATTGGTAACGCTTGACTTGCGTTTCTCTTACCATAACGCCATAAAATACTGAAATATACTGAACTAACATTATGAAAACTAAAGATTAGGTTCAGTTAAAATCCGCATCCAGCCCCTTTTTCTGGCGAAACTTCCACCAGTCCGTTCATGTCTCAGAACTTCCTAAAAATCAGTGTGTTATCAGGATGAGCAGAGTTTCGGTCCGATGCGCTTCTGGACAGGATCCTAAAAACCACGCTGATGAATATTTGGGTGATGGGGGAAGGGGGGGAGGGTTTGTTTAGAACGAACCAGCTATTAACCAATCATCGTGATCCAGCCACTGAGACAAACGCTTAAGTTTCAGAGATCTGAAAGGGAATCTGTAACATTTGGGCATGTAGCACGCTGTTGTAGCCCATATGCCTCAAGGTCGAACATGTTCTGGGCCGTTTTCTGAGGTGTTCTGTGTCGCCTAGGAAGCCCCATGTGTCGGTTTTTGCGTTCCAGAGACACACCTGCACCATCCGGGCATTTAGCACGCTGTTGTAGCCCATCTGCCTCAAGGATGAACGTGTGTCTTCAGAGATGCTTTTTTCTGGGCTTGTTTTGTGCTGGCCAGAATTGCATGTCGATCCCATTTTTAATACGCCATCACAACTTCGTCTCAGAAGCAGTTCTGTACCTCCTTGTAACTCCTGTGGAATGATGTTGTAGCCCACCTGCCTCAAGGACGGCCATGTTCCGGGTTCAGGGGTGGTTTTCTGAGCTTGTTTTTTTCTTCCTCTAGTGGCTCTCCAGAGATTGTGTTTGTCAGATATACAGCTATCCCTTCAGCATGCTGTTGTAGCCCTTCCGCCTCAAGGATGAACACGTTTCTACTGAGATGCTTTACTGGGCTTGTTTTGTGGCGGTACTGTCTGGGCATTTAGCATACATTCTTTTCGTTCCAGATGTACAACCCGATGGGATGTCCTGTTGTCGTAGCCCATCTGCCTCAAGGACGGCCATGTTCCGGGTTCAAGGGTGGTTTTCTGGGGTTGTTTTGCGAATGCCGTTCGTGGCTTTTTTTTTCTTCTTCTACTGGCTGTCTAGAGATTGTGCTTTCCAGATGTACACCCATCCCTTCAGCATGCTGTTGCAGCCCTTCCGCCTCAAGGACGACCATTATGTGATCGGCCAAGAATTTCTTAGGCGTTCTTTGTTACGCAGTAATTCCCACGAGGCAGTGTTTCCATTTCAGAGATGTTCCCTGAACCTGGGCATTTATCATCGTGTAGCCCGTCCGCCTCAAGGATGAACACGATTGTTCTGAGATGCTTTGCTGGGCTTGTCTTGTGGCGGTACCGAGCCTGTACGTCGTACTTCGGTGAGCTTGTTCCCAGTTTGTCCTGTCCGCGTGGGCAACGTGACGGTGCGCTCCAATGTTGTGGCCCGTCTGCCTCAAGGTGTATTCAGAGATTGATTCGTGACAGCCAGGCCTGTTCTGATAATCTGTTATGATTTATACGGGGCACTCAGGAATGCTTTTACAGATCCAGTTACAGTCGAATGCAGTTTTAAAGCTTAATAAAATACGTCGCCCCTTCTGACGGCATTATAACGGATTATCAGGACGAGCCTACAGCGTTAGTGGAGTTTCTCGTTCGGAAGCTTCAGCCCAGCAGATTTGGTGACGGTTTCTTATTCGGCGCCGAGCGTTCTGGTGAGGAAACGTAGTGGTTTCTGGGCTCCTCCGTCTCATTTTGACTCGAGCGTCTCTTACCTGTGGGTCACCTGGTTGTTCAGAAGGCCGGGAAACAATTCCTCGGGCTCACCGCTCACTGAGCCGCCTACAGGGGGGAAACGAAAACACAACTGCGATCATTTTTAATCGGCTGACTTTTAGATCAGACTGTGAAAATGGAACCACATTTATGGGAATTATCGCTAATCACACATGGCACTGAATCCCTGGGCCTGCTTTCCAAACCGTTAGTCCAATCGACAAAACAAAGGCGGTGGATGCGAACAGCTTTTTACCTCTACCTGCACCCTCCACCTCATTTGATTACGGTTTATTATAGGACAGCGTTTAGTCTTTCCACATCGCGCTGCCGCCACGGGAAACGTGCCGGTTCTGAGGGCACGGGAACCAGGTAGGGATCTCCCCGTAGGGAATAATGACCATTGGGCTCCCGTTATCTGAATATTCACTATACGGAGCGTTCCCCAGGGACGAGCCGCCACTGGGACGGCGCTGCTGGGATAATTGTAAGTAAAAGCGAAGTTCAGGTGAGCAAACTCTCAAACATCTGCACGTTTTTTTGTTTGTCAGTATTTCGTAGCCTCACCTATATGGCAATTGTACATCCATATGCGATGTCCGTCGTATCGAGTCCTGCACTTCACGACGTTGTTGCTGTAATCAGACTCGGGTACCTCGTAGTTGGGGTTGATGACGATCTGCAAAGAGGTCCGTCCGACCATAAAAAAAAACAAACAAAAAAAACAAAAAAAAAAAAAGAAAAAAGCAAGAGAAGTTCAGCAAACGTTCCTGCAACGCCGCCAAAGTTAAAGCGGTGAAACGTACTTTTTAAATGTCTCCGGTCTACATCTTATAGGATCTTAAAAGGCCGATCCCGAACCGAGCAAGCCTAGGGCGACAGTGGCAAGGAAAATCCCTGAATGCAGAAATAAGAAACCCCGGGAGGAACCAAGACTCAAAGACGGCAAGAACCCTGGTTGGCTGTAAAAGCGCTCCATAAAATGACTACCAATCCAACACATTACACTCATTGCAGCCCACTGACGCCATAAAGGACAGGATGAACTGCAAACTGGACTGTGGACCTGAATGGACCTGATGGTCCAGGGTTCAAAGCCCTCCTCTGCCCAGCTGCCACGTTTGGGTTCTTAAGCCCCCATTGATTGGATTGGTAAGACTGTATGAGATGTAAGGGCGTCTCTGCTGGAGGCCGTAAATGTAAATCAAGAGATAACGCTAGTTAGAGACCCGGTGTTGTTTCTGATCCTCGTTTACAGCATTCAGTTCAGCACGCAGATTGACAGAAGTAGCCTCAGAATTCATGCATTTGTGTCATCAAGTAATGACACAAATGTCATCAGACTCTTCGCCGGCACTGCTACCGTAAGTACACTAGTAGACGTGCAAACTACAGGCTAAGCACTTTAGCTGTAAAAACACGGCTAAACAGGCTTAAAGAGCTGCAGCTCCTGTAAGAACAAACGCTCTTCACCTGGAACATGTAATCTCCAGGCTTGATGTCGGTGATGTCCACCCACTGACAGTCGATATCGTGCCTGTAGGTGTCCCAGCATCCCAGCGTGATGCCCTGCTCCCCAAAGTTAGCGCACTCGTACTTCTTTTCAATGCCTGGTCGCAAAAGAACAGACCGTTTACATTTTCATGAGATGGAAGGAATACTTTATGAGTCGTCGAGAATCTGGGAAATAAAAACAAAACAAAAAAATAATGCTGCTCACAGAAAAGAAAGAAAGAAAGAAAGAAAGAAAGAAAGAAAGAGCAGCGAGAGTTTTGAAGTCTCATACGAGAGCTGAAACTCTTTCGGGTTTTTAAGTTCACTCGTTTTCTGAGATAATCATTCATTGTTCACGAGTGTTACGACTATTATTATTCCTGTCCTGAACCTGAGCGTTGTAGGAGCAAGTAAAATGTTTACTGGTTCCAACGAGTGGAGGGAAGTCGAGGAATTAAAGCACCAAGTATAAAAAGTATAAAGAGGCTGCGAGAGGAGAGCTGGTCGGCGGGACCAAAAAGCAACGTCACATTTTCTCCGTCCCGAAGAAACGACGTTGGGTGTGGAAGGTGCAATGAACGATCCTCGAAATGAACAAAAGCCCAGACCTTCATCACACTCGGTGTCCTCCAGACAGAAGCTGGCTTTGTGTCCTTCTGCCACCTTGGATCCGTTTAGGCTGAGCAGGTCGTAATAAGTGAAGACCTCCATGCTGTGATAATGTCTAAAGAAAGAAAACGATAACCGTTAATAATAGAAAATAAAATAGGCCCGCTACTTGCTAATAACGGTTCGATTTTTTTTTTCTTCTCGACTTCTTGTCTGGGATCTGTAACTGACCTGTGGCAGTCGTGCCACACCCAGGTGTCTCTACTGGCTTTGGGCCTGAAGTCGGACTGGCCGGTGTTGTGGATCTGCGAGGAGAAGCGCAGCAAGCGGCGGTACGAGTTGGCCGGCGTGGCGCTGGCCGTGGTGGCCAGGCAGTTCTCCTCGTACGCGCACTGCAGCATGAACATGGGCCGGTCCTCCAGGTACGTGGTCTGCTCCACCACCTGAGGGTTCAACACCAGGTCCGGAGCCGCTGCAGCCAGACGAGAAGGGAAAGGAAATTTACAGGGAGCAAAACGATGCACACAAACAGAAGTGCATGCTGAACGGGGCGGGGCATGACGGGATTTGGAGTCCGTCTTGGATTTTGGTTTGGTCTTACTCTCAGAGCAGGAGACCCCGGCGGCGTAGCGAGCTCCGCCTCTTGGGCAGGTCACGTGTTCTCCGTGATGCAGGCAGTGAGAAAGAGACATCTCAGTCCCAGCACAGCGCACTCCACTCATCATCACAGCATCAGCACTGACCAGGCCAGGCCAGTACCACGTCTCCTACACACACACACACACACACACACACACACACACACACACACACACACACACACACGCGCGCGCTGTTTAATGATTTGATTAACCACTGGTTTGTTTACAGTTGTATTATCGAACCACTAGAGGGAGCCATCCAGCTGCTTTACATCGTTTCTGACCTACAGGTTTAAATCCCAAATACTCCTAGTCAAAATCCCGTTCGTACACAGCTCACAAAAATGAAGGGGCATTTCACAGTAAAAATGAAATGCTGTGTTGCTTCAAGTAATCAAAACCTTGTATGTTTTAAAGTCGTTTGTGCGCAGTTTGAATGTCTCTCGCCACAAGAGGGCGCTACGGCACCACTGGTTATAAAGCTGCGTCTTCCAGCGCCAACTCTTCCATTTTCGTTGGGCCCGTTTTTTTCCGCACACAGATTCGGTCCTCTGGTCCTCAGGGAGTGCCTTTTAGGATTTGGGTCTCGGGGCGGGGGGGGGATCCTACGATCTATGATCAGAGCTAAAGGGGTGCTAAGCGATGAGACTTGCGCCCCACTGCGTTTTCAAACTAACAGCGTCGTTAAAAGCAACAGTTAAGCAAAAACTTCATATAATAAAACATCCCCTCATTTTCGTGAGCGGTGCAGAATTTAAGGATGCATGTAAGTCCCGATCGTGTCTCGCCTGGAAGGCGTGGCTGGCGAAGCCGAGCCCGAGCTGCCTGCACACCACCATGGCCTCCACGGTCCCCCAGCCTTCTCCACACACGGTTCCCCAAACCAGAGAGCCGTTACGTTCCATCAGCACTTCCACACGGCCCTCGAACGGGCTCCGGCCTCCGCTCAGACGCAGCTGCGGGGAAACAAGGAATGATCTTTAGAGCGGTTAAAAACGAGCGAAAAAAAACCCCGAAAACCAACAGCGTGATGGTAAAGGTGAGACGTTTCTGCAAATGTATGCCTTTTAAACACCTCTTCAGACTTGTCAAACAATTAGTAGGCAGTTAAAAGAGCCCGTCGCTAATCGATGTACTCACTCGCTGCTGGAAGCCCATGGCGGGAACGTTACAGCGGACCCCGGCGTCCTCCTCGTGGTTGCACCCCTCTGAGTCTTTGTCCATGTTGAAGGTGCATTCGGTGACGGACTTCTCAAACCCTGTGCACTGCACCTCGTTCATGTGGACTGGCCCCATCCCTGAAACACCCAGGGCGCAGAGCAGAGACTGTTCTAACTCGGTTGATGTGTTTAGAGACTTTTTGTTGCAAGTTCCTCGCGTTTTTTTGTTTTTTTTTTTCCGTGGATGGTTTTCGCCTATTTCTTTGTGCCACGCTGCGCCTTAATGGTGTTTGTAAGCTTGTGTACCTGCCCTATTGTAAGTAGTACCCTTTTGTCCTTATAATCCTTTCCAATCTATGCCTATGGAAACTGGTTCACGTTCTCCCGTTTTCCGTCTCGTTCCTTTGCATTTGGGCGATTTTATCGATGCGTTTTGGCTCCGTTGGCGGTTCCAGCTGCATAAACACGCATCTACCGGGTTTATAAACTCAACCGTTTTTAACAGAGGTCCATTAGGTACCCACCTTGGCCCAGCTGACCCCCGGACAGCGCTTCCTTGGCGGTTCCGAAGCCGAGCTCTCGACACACCACGGTGGCGGCCACCAGGCTCCAGCGATCGTCGCAGATGGTTCCCCATTCTCCGTTCTTCAGCACCTCTACCCGGCCCTCGCCAACCACTGCGCCCCCTCTGAGACGCACCAGGGGCTGCGGCGAAAAAAGGAGCCATTTATTTATCACACATATTACATCACACATTTTTATTAATCAAAAGGTTTGGCTAGGAGTCCAGTTTTACCTGAGTACATAAATGTACAAGTATATTATTATTTGGAATAAAATACATAGGTTTATCGCATTTCTTTTTTTTTTTTTAAAGGTCAGTCCTTAAGACGTTACAAAACAGGCTATTATATAAAATACAGAAACACGCAGACCTGCCTTCCTGAGCGAACTACGACGAAAGGTAGACGTTAGAAGAAATGTGGGTTGGATTAATCGAAGAAAAAAGGGAGAGCGACTTACAGGGAGCTTTAGAAAAGGAACTCCAACATTTAATCGAACGATTACAGGCATTTCGAAGTTGAGCATGAGCTGTGTAACTGCAAATGAAAAACTTAACAAGAACTAAAACAAGCTTCTATAATCAATAAAGCCGGGAATAAAATGCGGGGAATAACATAAACCAGACGTTCAACGTGTGTCGATCAGGTCGTGTCGCCCGCCCCAATATCAGGCACCTGAATGCCCCGGCCGAGCTCGGGAACGTGATCGCTCTCGCTCCTGCTTTGGCCACTGAGCTCCTCTTTGGGTCAAACATCCTGAATCATGGAATTCCAGCCTTGCCGTGCTTTCTTATTAATGTCTTTTTTAATCACAGAGCCGAGCCGAAATCACAGGGTAGAGAAGGTCCGTACAGCGGGCCGTCCTAAAATACATAAGTCAATGACACACTGCGGTACAGAAGTGGATATTTTATAACATGTGAGAGGTGATCTGAGCGGGAGAAAAAAAAAAAAGATTTGTTGGATTTATGGGTGAAGGACAGCGACTGAAAATCCACCACCTTCTTGTCGAATCCACAAGACACTCGCGTTATGGAGATTTAAGATTGTACGGTACAATCCCCCCGTTACAGTTCCTCCAACATTCCTCCTGATATGAACAGTTAGCGCCATGATCCAAAATCACAAAGGGCGCTTTCGCACCAAACAGTTCCTGGACTTGACTTTGGTTCCGAGTCAAATGTATTCCAGTAGCTCTTTTTATAACGGAGCATCGTCTCAGAGCAGCTTTACGATCTTATGAGGCCAATCCAAAATGGAGCGAGCCTAGGGCGACAGTGGCAAGGAAAAGTCCTGAAGGAAGGAAGGAAGTAACCTTGGGAGGAACCAAGACTCAAAAAAGGGACATCAACGCATAAACGGGGCGACGTGCAACGTGCCATCTAGAGCAATTGCATTTTTGCACACCAGAGGGCAGCCTGGCAGTGCCTCCGGTCGGCTTGTGCTTTGGGATGTGGATGGGATGAGGTGGTTTGATCAGAAGGTTGCTTACCTCGTGTCGAATGGCCTTCCTGTACTGGGACATGGAGCTTGCGAAGGCTCTGCCCGGGATGCAGCTGGCCACCACCGGCAAACCGCGGGCACACGTGTTGTTGGCGTCGACCGAGAGCGAGTGGCCCAGGTTACAGCTGGACAGGTGAACCTCGTTTCCTGTACAGTTCACAGAGTAGCTCCAGTACGAGGGAGGCTTCCTGCGGGCAAACATCCTGCAACGAGTTCAAAATACCGAATCAGAAACGGGCCTACGGGTCATGTACCAATGGGACTCGAAACCCTGGGCTAGGAAACTGTTGTTGCTGTTCCACCTGGGGATCAATAATGCTTTCGAAATATCTCCAGTCCGCAAAGCTCACGCAGTTTAGACAGTGACGCGATGCCAAATCGCACAATGGCCCTGCAACAATATGAACTGTCCGACTGCCATGCTTTAGGATTCGAACCCAAGCCCACGTGAACTACAGTTTCCACGAGCTGGAACAAAAACTGCAATTTTAAGGGCGTAGTTTTCCCGTCCTATTTGGAACTGGCGGCCCACTTGAACCACAACAAAGCGTTCCCGAGTCCCACGCGGAAACTGAATCGGCCCGTCCAAAATCTAAACAAGTGCAGCACAGCAGTCGAATTTCGCTCGATGGGCTTTATGACCCTCCTGATGAGACGGGCGGTGTGCTGCGCCACCCAAACCGACCCAAACGCGACGTCTGCGAGTGTTTCAGTTTCAAATCAACGATATAGTGTTTTAAATGGCGTCTGCCGAAATGCGTAAGCACACCATACGCGTAGAAATCGATATCTGTATCTATGAGCATGCAGTTTTCGCCAGCGGCCCCCCCTAGCAGTACCCCTGCAGCCCCATAGGGGGCTTTCTCCCACAGGTTGAAAACCATCGGTTACATATTTTTTCGCGTTTTAAGCCGCAGAATCATGGACAGGATGCCAGTCCTGCAGCCGCTTCTCCTAATTCGGCCGGAATTCCTTAATCAAAACCCAATGAATCAAAGCAAACCTAGGTTTCAAAAAACATCTGTAAATATCTGCTGCACACTGACATATTTCTATAAAAGCAGGCTAGACGAGCACTGCGTTATTCCCGGTGTTCAGAGCTATCTCTCTTATCAGCAACTCATTTCTGACATGAACTGACCAAGCCTCAAATCTACCAACATACTAATTCCATGGATTTTTGAAAGCAGACGTAGCGGAACCGTCCAGCCGGGCAGAACGCTCCGTTTCATGACCGAGGTGCTGCTGCAGACCCGAGGAACATTTGTTTCTCGTTTAGACACTGAGCCATGGAATGTCTTGTAGTCTGGAGTTCGTCCAGAGCGCTCGGTCTAAAAAACAAAAGCTCCGGGGATGTAGATTTCACTCCCACAGACATGAGGTTCCTTCTCATCCTCCTCAGCGCCGTTTCAAACCTCAGATGGATAAACGGTCCAGATTCAAACCGTATTTTTATGCGCAAACGACGTTTTCGATCAAGTAAGACAGTTTTTTTTAACAGCACTATCGATAATTCTCGCTTCTACCTCAGAAACATCCGATTCCTGGGATGTGGGATGGGTTGTTTTCAAGCTAGAAACAATGCTCTCTGGAAAACTAAACAAGCCGGGATGATTCTTCTTCAGGAAGTTGTAGGAGAAGGTCAGAGACTTGAACATGTGGTCAAGAGCAAACAGTGGAAAAGACGCGCCGTTTTTAATTCCAGCCTCGTAACGGAGCCAGCGGATGAGCAGGCATGCTTTTCTAACGTGTGTCTGGGTTCGGTGGTCAAAGCTCATTTTTAAACCGCCCCGGAAAAATGAATTATTTACAGATTTTATAGACACCGAAAGACAGACGGTGAAAATGGAAGCAAAAAAAAAAAAAAGAAGATCGTGGAAAGATATGGCTGAATGGTAGCGGTGGGACTGTAGGATATATACGGCTCCGAAAAATGAGCGAATATTACAAAATGAAGGGAGTTTCTGGCCATACTGACTTGTAGACGCGAGCGTTGTACGTCTTCTCGGCCGGAAAGCCGAACATGCCGCAGATCACCCTGCTGTTCATGGGCGTCCACTCCTCGTCGCAGATCTGCTTCCATTTTCCGCCGTCCTTGACCTCCACGTAGCCCTCGGTCACAGGGATTCGCTTCCTGTAGGAGGACAGGATGGGTTTGATACGGACGTCCTCCACCTGGATGGTTAGATGCTGCAAAAGAGATCAAAGAAACAAGGGTTTTAAAAGGATTGCCCGGTTAGGACTTACTGTCACTTTCCAGGCTCAAGGTTCTTCTGTACTGAATTGCTCTGCTTGATGACCAAATACTCGGTCCGGTACCTGAATGTCAGGCAGAGGCCTAGGTCCTGGGCCGTTAAAAAAATATAACCGTTATACCAGTTCGTAAGGAGAGCGAGTGCCTCTGCATTCCTGCTCCACATGACTGAAGGACCGTTTCGGAAAGCCTGGGAGACTCCGTAATTTGCTGCCTTTGCAAAACAGCCCTGAGCTATCCACAGCTTGACCTCAGCATGGAACACACATAAACAAACACCACCTACATGTTCTTCTGGAACAGGGACCATGGATTTCCTGGGGCTTAGCAAAGTTTTCCTAACCACAGCACCTTTTTTTTTTTCGGAAACGAGAATGCAAAATAATAATAAAAAAAAAAAGAAATGTGGGCTTCATTTTGTAGTATTTTCTGTTTTGTGTGTGTGTGTGTGTGTGTGTGTTTACCTATCCTTACGGTCCAAACTAGACTACCTTCATCGCTAGGCCATCACAGATCATAAGAGATCCCTAATTAGAAGGTGAGTCCACATACTTTTGGCCAGAGTTAAGGTCGAGTCAAGTCCTTTTTTACTACAATGGAGCACTGTCTCATTTTCCATCGTTTTTCATCTTCTATTAACTAGGCCCAAGCCTACACTGAGTGAGCCTAGGGTAGTGGCAAGGAAAAAAGAAAACTCCCTGAATATTACAGGTCTGAAGACTTGGGACGACCCAGATTGTTCTGCAGCTTTTCGATCCAGGTGCAGGGTCTCCTGACTGATGACGTGACCAGTTGCAAGCCCCTTTTTTGGCAACCAAGAAATGGATGTTGTGGGAACGGCCCAGGCGCGGCCAGATCAGAGCTGGCTCATGCAAGAAGATCCTGATCCTCTGGGATTGTGCCGAGTTTAACTTCACGTGATGAGCCGGCGTCCCCGATGCTCCTCCAGGCACGCTCACCTACGAGTCCAGACCTGACTATCAGCGTGTTTAGGTAAACTTAAGGTCTTGTGTGTGGAGCAGGAGCTCCAGATGTTCCACCGTGATATACCGATGATATGCAAATGAGAAGTTTGAGAGTCATCCCAAATAACCACTTGTCTGAACATTCAGGCAAAGCTATATTTTTCGTCTGGCATTTAAGCAAACATGATGCAGGAGCTCGTTTTTTTTCCCCCCTCGGAATCTAAATTTGACTCTGTGGTCGATGAGCTAGAGACAAACCACAGGATGGGCTTCTGAGCTATAGCAGGAATCCATCGCTCACACCGAACTGTTTTTAGCCAAACCTCGGCAAGAAGCAAGGCATTAAGCAATTAAGATTTATTTAGAGGGCACATTAAAGCAAGCTAGTTTGGAAAAAAATAACGCAAAGAGCTACAGATGTAGGGTTTATGACCAGATCTAAAAATTACAAAAGGGTAACGGAAACAGACAGAGTCGACCGAAAAAATGTGGAACAGGCAGGAAATTCTGTCCAGAAGACCTCAAGGATCGTGGAGGAACGCATGAATCATTAATATAAGCAGGAGACGATCTATTAAGGGATTTAAAAATAATTCATCTTCAGCCTCCAGCAGTCTGAGCTCCTGCAAACCGTGGCTTCCACTATAACCGTCCTGAACATTTAGGCTGAAAATGAGCATCTTGCATCTACCGTCACCTTCACTTTCCGGAGGACCGAAATGTACCCGACCGGGCTGGAAATTGTCCCGCAAGGAAGAAAGGGAATCTAAAAAGTATGCACTACACAGCCAAAGGTGTTTGGACTTCCCTCCTAATGATAGCGCTCTGCTCTTACGTGCAGCACAGTCACAATGAGCTGAATTTACGTCAAAAAGGAGCTGCAGCTGGAAGATCGATTTGTAAGAACAGGTCTGTCAGGGCAAAAAAAGAGAGAGTGAGGGAGCGTAATTAAGCCACCCCCCCCCCCCTTCACCCCCGGCACGTGTAGCTGAAGAAGGAGACAGAGGCACAAGTGGTGAACCTCTTTCTCTGCTAGCCAAAAAAAAAGCTGAGGACTGAAAGACTGGGGGTGGGGGGAATGTGATGAAACACACATGTAGGGCCAGGAGAGAGTGAGAGAGAGAGAGAGAGAGAGAGAGAGAGAGAGAGAGAGAGAGAGAGAGAGAGAGAGAGAGAGACAGACAGACAGAC